>JBBPUL010000141.1:0-34585 GCA_038094675.1 Spongispora temasekensis
GGCTTTACAAAAAGGCAAGCCGAGCCATGAGCCCCACTCAAGCCCCTATGACGGCCCGGCCTGGCCTGGCCTGGGAGGGCTTGGCTTAGCCGGCTTCCCGGCCTCAGGCCGGGCCGGCACAGCACTATTCAGGGGCCATCGAACAATGAGTAAGGGTAAAACAGGGCTATGTGCTTGCAAAACAAATCCCACAATAACAGCGGTGTCCTCTCGATTACATCATCATCTGTTCCTTCTCCAGTAGAGCTGACGCTTTCTCTGTTGCTGTTCAACCACTCCTCAATGAATTGTCCTCCAAGAGGAATTGAAGAATTCCAAGAGTACCATTTGCCACGAGGAAATTCTGGATATGTGGCAATAAAAGTCATCCAAAAGATGTCAAGGCCCCACTGCCACATAGGCAAAGCGGTTGTTTTCACTTCATTGATGAGCCATTGTTCGATCTCCTTCGAGAGTGCCACCCAGTGCTGAGAGTCCTTTGGATTGAACATGCACGGTAAAGGTAAAAAAGAATGAGAGATCCTGTCAGATGAACCATCCTGTTGCCCTTCAGCATGTGAGATAAATGATAGCTACTATCCATTACAATCAGCTTGATGAGCAGTAGGTAAACTGACTCATGTTGTGAGAGTGAACTGAAAGTTTGGATTGGTAGGCGCTCCATGCTTTAGTTCAAACAACTGGAGCTGTAATGTTATCATATTCCTCAGCCATAGATACAGATATTTCAATAGGCTAACAATCATATGTATTGTACTCGTCAGTATACTATCTGCACAGAAAGAAAGCATTTTGACACACAACGTTGTTGCGAATGAGGTTCTTTGGTACCGGTCCAGAAAAGCAGATGGTAACCACCAGGGGTTGCAAGAATGCAGATTCAGAGTCATATTCAATATCAGGATAAACAGTGGTCTGAAGAAAGGGTAGGGTAGCCATCTGGAAGTTGAATACCATGGAAAATCAACACAAAGGTGAGCATTTGTATGGTGGGCTTGCGTGTGTGCTTTCAGTAATCTCATGTGACTTCACTCTCATCATTCCTCATAATCTGCTGCACCAAGCAATGACGAAAAGATCTATTGCTAAATGCCTTGTTGATGGCTACAGTAGGTGTTTTGTCGAAACATTGATTTATACTTGCTGATGATGGGCCTACTAGTCTTTGAGTATGTGTCTGGAAGAGATCCTTCCAGCATTTATTGCACTGCCTGCCCAAAGACTAATGGAGGCACCCATGTTATACAGCTGAAGCATCTTAGTGGCCATATCAAATCCTCTGTCCACCAATGCTATCTGAAGTACAAAATAAATGATCAAGCTGTCATTTCGGGCCCCATTCCTCTTTCAGATTACATGGAGAAATTTATGCCTGGCTGAGTTGCGACATCCTCAGGCGGTTCACATTCTAAAGCCATGGATATTGTCGATTCAGATGAAGGTATTCAGATGGTTTCCAATGAAGGAGAGGTGGTCCCTCAGTTAACCCTAGAGATAGAGGAGTCGGATGAGGATGAACTCATCCCACTGAATAGTCTGTGGAACATGATGTCTAATAGCCACTACCAATGCATTGACAATACCCGAGATCTCTACCAAGAGCTTCAAGATGCGCTTGCCTCAGGCGAGCCACTCTTTTCAACACACCTCACACCAGTCAAACCCTCTTCATCGCTGTGTGGTGATATCACCATGGATGAAGATGAGCATGATTTTGGTATTGAACTTCCAGACAGTGAGTAGCATTCGCCAATGTATGTAGCTCAAGGTATATAATAATTCGGATAGATAATGATGCCAGCTCATTGAAAGATTCAACCTCTAATGATCCAATGTACTACCCATGGCTGAACAAAGCAGTATGTTTGTAACAATGGCACCATTCATGTTCTGAGGCTGAAAATGGTTTCTATAGCTTTTCTTGACGTCATTATTATTCAGCTCCCCACAGCTTCCTTTTTCTGATCCTCAGAAGAAAGCAGTCCTCAATTGGGCAAAGCAGCTTGGTGCATGCGATGTACCAACTATGTATATGCTGAAGCGATGCCATGAGCAGGTCAGGAAGGTTGTTGGTGATTCCACAGAGCAGATTGTTTCACTATTAGGAAATGTGTTCTACATGAACAATGTCATGAAGGCTATTGATATTAACTGGTGTGATCGGAGCTCAGGACTATGTATGCAAATCCCCTCACCAGATTTGCAATGCAGGATTTTCCAGAGGATGGTGGGGATGGAATGTCACAAGTTTTCCATGGGAAGAAACTACTGCATGAGCTTCCATCTCCTCCCTTGGTCCAGGTTAATCACAGCATATATTACATCAACGAGTTGTTGCAAGACGTATCTGGCACATATTTTTTCCCCGAGCACTTTTTCCTTGTGTCATCAAAAGTTGTGTCTGGAGGTGATTGGCTTGAGGAGACAAAGGAGCTTTTTGCTCTCAGACATGCCGCTCAATGCACAGAGGTATCATATGTCTATCAACTTTGATGCCATCACTGACATCATATGCAATCACAGGCTGGCTTTATTGTTTACAAGGAAAAAATGTCACACTTCAGGTGATCATATGAAGACATTGCCTTTCATCCCTCTGAGCTCATGTGTGGGTTATCGGAATCATCTCGGAAATTTGCATCGCTGGAACCCAGCCCTTGGAGGAAGAAATCTGGTGGCTGGATGGTACATAATGTCCCACACATTATCTTTATGAATGACATTTTCGGCAATGTCTCTAAACAGTGGAACAAGCATTATGTGATATATATGTTGAACGCCAACCTTCCACATACAATGTTGGATCAAGAGTTCCATGTACTGTACAGTTTGTTATGTCATCTCCACATGCATCTCCTATAGAGTTGATGCATGGGATGAAGGACTCAATATCATATGTTTTTCTTTTCATCTCTCTCTCATGCTCAGCATATTTGTTCTAGGAATGCCACTGAGCTGGGTGTTCTTGCTTGCAAACTGTGATTGATGGATGGATGATAATTGGTGAGTTGGTTGTACTGCTTTGGCACACAGAGATTGATGATACTGAAGAGTATTTGGTAATAATTCTTCCTTTTTGTGAAAACATATTGATTTATGATATTGTTGAAAACACAGGCACAGCTGAGCCAGATGATTGAGGACTTCCTCAATGTGACAGCAATCTGCACTCCAAGTATCCTCATTACAAAGCCAAAATTTCACTTTCTCGTCCACCTTTCCACCTACATTTGTTGCTTTAGTCTAGCAATCATATTTTCAACAGAGCACTATAAATCATTCAATGCTGTATTCTGACTCTCATGTGTATACAGCAATTGGCAGGGTCCAAGTCAAGATTCTTGTCATAGATTCACGCAACTTGACCTAGTAAAGCATGTGGTCACTGGCAGATACTGGTATGAGCCCAAGGTGCAGAAATGGGTTCAAGCTGGCTCCTTCATACTGGATTATCTTTCCAAACATCCTGCACAGGCAAAACTACTTGGAATGGACTTGAACATCATGGATAATAATGGTGAGCAAAACTACACTTTCGAAGATGGCTTCTAATTGCTATCTTTTAATTCAGAATCAGTTCAAATCATTCGTATACCAAGCTCTCATCATGGTGAAGGCAAGACACAACTAAGTAGCACAGTTCAGTGGGATTTGACATTGTGTGCTATGATTTTGGCTGCCTAGCCATCATAGGTGCATACATCAGAATACTATTGTGGTGATCTGTTCATCTTGAAAGGTGGTGACAAGATCAAGCTCAATGGACATGTTATCTTTGTCCATACTGCTTCACCCTCAGGCTTTGCTATCGGGTGCATTCTCGAGATTCTGGTTGATGCTCCACCAAACCACATGGTCACCTTTGTAGCACTTCAGCTGTTCAACATTTTGCCCATGCTACATCCAACGCTCCATATTCCATGCTTAGATATAACAGCAGAGAAATTGGCTGTCCAATACCAGGTGAGATGGTTATGGTTGTTCTGATAGCACTCTCATTGTTTATCCCACCATCAGGATATTGTATGTGCTGTAAATGTCCAGCACAACCGCCTAGACTCATGGTGCAGCAAGCTTGTTAGGTGTGTGGTTTGGCAAGAAAGGACCATGACAATGCAGATGAAATCTATGGCAAAGCACCAGCCAACCACACAGTTCCTGCTCAATATATATTCGATACATAATTATGCTATGATTCGAGCTGCTCTCTCTGTATCATTGCAAGAATCACCACTTCAAGTCCTGGTGGCAGAAGTTCAGGCCATTCGTAGTTGTGCAGCAGAGAACATTCATCTGAAAAAGAATCAGTCAAACCTGGGCCTCCAATAGGGGCCCAATGGCGAAGAAGTTCAGAACCATCCTAGCAATCAGCAGTATTTGACTGCCCTACAGGATGGCAAAAGCGAACCTCCAAGACAGCAAAGCAACCATGATCATGAGCTAGAGTGTAGGGAGTTATGCACACTTCGTTGTCAACCTCGCAATCTCCACTTCAGGTCTCTTCTGCACAGATGGTCTCGCAGGTTCCATCAACTTCACAATGTCTACCCCATGTCAGTCCTGTGCCAGTGTTCTTGCACACTCTACTGACTCCACACTACCTACCCCAGGTTCTGTTTACTCAGGCTGTCTCACATGTTCTACTGACTTCACACCACCTGCGTCAAGGATTTTATGCACAGGAGGGAACAGTGACTACAGATGGCCAGATGTGGGGCCCATATTTATATGGTATCCATCTGAGCCATCCCCTTCAAACTCCATTAACTTCTCAGCATGTGGCACCACTATCTATCTATGAAAATCTGCAATTGATTCACAGAAGGCACCTGTTACGACAGGCGTGGGTAGCGTCAGTCATAGACTCGATGCGCAACCTAAAGCTGCGAGATGAAGATGAGGGGCGTAGGTCCTGAGCGCAATGCACAGAGACTAGTCACTACTCCACCTAGGCGAGTATGTAGCGACGTCGAAGACGAAGTCAGAGTATCCTCGAGCGAAGACGCTGCGAGGCCAAGTGGTACGAGGAGAGAGCAGAGGGGAGCGAGAGGGTCAAAGACGCAATAGATTGCTATCTCGAGTAGGCTCAAGCTGGAGATACATCGCTTGTGCTACACCCTATTTATATGTAGAGAGTCCTGCGCACAGACCAAGCAGTGCTACAGCTCAGAAAGAGAGAAACCCGAATGTGGTAACTGGAGATAAGGAGAACGAGTCATGCATGGCACGAAATGAGTCAGAAGGCTATGCATGATAGAACTACATGGAATACCATGGAACGCATGAGTCAGAGATAAGAGATAAGGGAAACGCACAGCCGTGAACGCTGACAAAGGGAAAGGCTGTGCGCATTTAGGTAATACAAGTAAAAGAGGGCGGAAAAGAGAAGAAAAGGGGCTGATCGTAACATTACCCCCTTAGTAGGGTCGAAACCCTAGTGAGACTTCTTTACAAGCCACGGCAAGACCCAACGGGCGATCCGCACATGTTACTTTCTCCAACCGAGTCGAAGAGGAAGTCGTCGTCTTCATCTAGTGCTGGTGGGGACCTAGGTGGAGGTACTGGAAGCGCGCGGCCAGAGCGCTGAGAGCGGCGGGAAGCGTTGGAGGCGTGGGACCGAAAGGATCCCCGAGAGTGGTAGGAGCTACGGGAAGAGGCGGACGAAGAGGAGGACGTGGGCGGGGATCGGCGGTTATGGAAAGGGCATGCGGCCTGGGTATGACCCGGGGAGCGACGGCGGCAAAAGGGGCATGTGTAATGGGGGCAGTGAACCCGAATGTGCCCAAGCCTATGACAAACGAAGCATGAGTCGCGGTATCAGTGGTGATCACTTGGGCAGGGTAGGTCTCCCTGCAGGATACGACGTTGGACAGTCGCTTCTTGAATACGGTCGAAGCGGGCTTGGAGAGCATCTATAGCCAGTGCTTCCATGGCGTCGATAGGGGAGGAAGAGGCACTAGGTGTCCTGTTATCTGCGGGGACAGAGTTACAGATGATTTCGGAGGGCGAGGGAGATGGAGAGCGAAGAGCGAAACCTGTGATGGAGATATTGGTGGGGACTGTGATGGCAGCGGTCTCCCGAAGGTACCTGTCGATGTCTTGGACGAACTCTAGATAACCCATCTGGTGAGCTATGTCATGGATTTGTCCCATGGCTCGGGAGTGGATGTTCCGAATGGAGGCCCCGATGAGGGCGATGCCGCGATGGTCATTGCCAATGAGGGATTGGAATAGATGGGGGAGCCTCTCCAGTTGGAGGTAGAGCATGAACAAAAGGAAGAACAAGGAGGAGGAATCGGTAAAGGCAGAGATCCCTGTGAACATATGGGGGTCCGTGAGGAATTCGTGGAGCGCGCTACGCTCATCGTCAGTGGGGTCGGAGGACCGGAGGGTGTGGGCATGGATGGGAATGTCAACCGAGATCACTGGGGTCAGGGAGTCGACGGGCAGGTCGAGGACGGGGACGGTATATGGAGAGCCCGGGCTAGGAGGAAGATCGTCCACTGCCAATACCACAGCATCCTCATGATGAGGAGCGTTGGCCATCGGCGGAGGAGGGGTGCGCGGCGGCGAAGCAAGATGGTTCTCCTCAAGAGGTACTGAAAGGGACAGGGAAGAAGGCGACGAGAGGGATACGGTTGAGACATTGCTAGACATATTAATGGAGAAACAAAGAGGCAAGGGGGTGAAGACGATGGAGGGCGTTGTTGAGGAAGGAAGCTATTGCTTTGAGGGAGGGAAGGCTTTTGGGTGAAGGTCTTTATACTCCCTCAGGGCGGACTTTGCATTTTTCAAGTTCCGTTCTGGAACCCAAGAGTCTTCTTCCGCGGTGTAACCCTTCCATCGGATCAGGAACATGCGGGAACGTGGTGTGCCTCGGTGGTGTAGGACCTTCTCAATCTCGTATTCCTCTTCACCTTCTATTAGCTCCGGAGGTGGAGCTGGGAAATTCGGGCCGTGTACGCTGTTTTCGCGATAGGGTGATAAGAGAGAAGCGTGGAACACAGGGTGGATCTTCCATGTCATAGGGAGTCGGAGTTTGTATGTCAAGGGGGATAGAACGTCTGTGATAACGAAGGGTCCTTCCCTTTTGGGTGCGAATTTGGGGTTCGCAATGCGGCGATTGAGGTTTTTGGCTTCTAGCCACATCTTGTCTCCTTTGGCGAATGGTGTAAATGAACGGCGTGTGTGGGATGCCATCACTTGGCGTGCAAGTTCGTGGGCGGCTAGTGCCTCGTTCCTTGCTGCGGATAAAGCCTTGAGGCATTCTTCTAGGGCGGGAAGTGGTGTTTCCGCGAGGACCGTAGGGAGGGCATGAGGTTTGTTACGACAGGCGCGGGTAGCGTCAGCCGTAGACTCGATGCGCAACCTAAAGCTGCGAGACAAAGACGAGGGGGCGTAGGTCCTGAGCACAATGCACAGAGACTAGTCACTACTCCGCCTAGGCGAGTATGTAGCGACGTCGAAGACGAAGGCAGAGTATCCTCGAGCGAAGACGCTGCGAGGCCAAGTGGGACGAGGGGAGAGCAGAGGGGAGCGAGAGGGTCAAAGACGCAATAGATTGCTATCTCGAGTAGGCTCAAGCTGGAGATACATCGCTTGTGCTACACCCTATTTATATGTGGAGAGTCCTGCGCACAGACCAAGCAGTGCTACAGCTCAAGAAGAGAGAAACCCGAGTGCGGTAACTGGAGATAAGGGAAGAATGAGTCAAGCACGGCGTGAAACGAGTCAGAAGGCTATGCATGATAGAACTACATGGAATACCATGGAACGCATGAGTCAGAGATAAGAGATAAGGGAATCGCACAGCCGTGGATGCTGACAAAGGATGAGGCTGTGCGCGTTTAAGTAATACAAGGTAAAAGAGAGCGAAGAAAGAAAAGAAAAGGGGCCGATCGTAACAAGGTTCGAAGCCGTACATGAGGTAGAACGGTGATTTCCCAGTGATGGAGTGAGGGCGGTGGTTGTGCGTGAATTCCGCGTGGGTGATGTGATCAGCCCATGCAGTAGGATTGTTTCTGCAGAAGATCCGAAGGTACATTTCAACCTCTTGATTGACGCGTTCGGTTTCACTGTCGGATTGAGGATGGTACGCTGTAGATAGGGAAAGGTCGTATTTCAGGAGCTTTCCAAGCTCCCGAGCGAAGGTAGATGCAAATTGTGGGCCGCGATCTGAGATGATTTTGTCGTAGAGGCCCCAACGACGGTAGACTTTGTGGAAAAAGAGGGTTGCTACTCCCTCGGCGGTGATTTGTTTTTTGGTGGGGCAGAGAATTACCCCCTTAGTAAGCCCGTGGTCGACCACGACCAACAGGCTGTCAAAACCATTGGATAATGGGAGGTCCGAGATAAGGTCGCAGGATACCTGCTGGAATGGGCGGGAGGTGAGGGATTTAATCGGAGATAAAGGAGGGACGGTGGGATGGGTATTAGCTTTGTTTTGCTGGCACGTGGTGCAGCCTTCGACATATCGGCGGACTTGAGTAGCCAGACCGGGCCACCAGAAGTCATGAGCGACGAGTTGGCGAGTCTTGAGATAACCAGGGTGGCCTGCGGAGGGGTGGTCATGGGTGCATGTGATGACGGAAAGGTGATCGGGTTCGGGGACATAAACGCGATCCTGGTAACAAAGGAGGTTCTCCTTAAATTGCCAATCGGAGAGGCGGTTGCAAAGGTTAGGGGCGGTGACGGGTCCTTCGAGGTCAGCACGGAGGCGGGTGACAAGTTCGTCATCTGTGGAGTGCTTCTGGATAGCGGTTGCGAGGATGGAGTCGACGACTCGGACGAAGAGGGTTTCAAGGAGTAGAGTGACGGCCTGGTTGTCGGACTCAGATGAGAGGCGGTCGGGGCGGTGGGAGAGGGCATTGGGGCCAGAGAGGAGGGAACCGGGGACGTGGGTCATCTTGAGATCAAAGTCTGCAAGATCAAGGAGCCATCGCACTTGTCGACGGTTAAGGTTCTGGGGCTGACAGAAGTATGTCAGGTTTTTGTGGTCGGTGAAGACCTGCACAGGGTGTTGTGAGCCACGGAGGTAGTGGCGCCAAGCTTTGAGAGTGCGGATGATAGCTAGGAGCTCTCTGTCGAAGATGTCATAGTTTCGTTCTGTAGGAGAGAATGACTGGGAGAGGTAGGAATAAGGGTGCCAGTCCCCATTCGAGTCTGTTTGGAGGAGGATGGCTCCGGTGGCATCGCGTGATGCATCAGTGGCTACGGCAAAGGGTCTGGAGAGATCTGGGAGACGAAGGATGGGTCGGGAGAGGAAGAGCTTCTTGAGCTCGTCGAAGGAGGTTTGGCATTGGGGAGTCCAAAGCCACGCGGCGGTTTTCTTGGTGAGATCGATGAGAGGGCGAGCGACGTCGGAGTATGATGGAATGAATCGCCGGTAGAAATTTGCGAATCCTAGAAAAGAGCGCACATCCTTCACTTTCTTTGGGATAGGCCAGGAGGCGATTCCGTCGAGCTTGACGGGATCCATGGCAAGTTCTCCTGGTTTGACGATCATGCCGAGGTATTCCACCTCGGGGGTGGTGAACTTGCATTTGTTCAGGCGTAGATGGAGATCTAACTCCATCATTCGTTGGAGGACTCGGCGGGTGCGTTCGGTGTGGGATTCGTTGTCCGGGGAGAAGATGAGCAAGTCATCCATATAGATAACCAGCCATCCTTCGGCGATCATGTCCCTGAACAAGTCATTCATGAAGCGTTGAAAGGTTGACGGGGAGTTGTTCATGCCGAAGAACATGACCATGGGTTCAAAAAGGCCTCTGTGGGTGATAAAGGCACCTTTCCACTGGTGACCGTCCTTAATGTGTATGTTGTTATAGCCCCATCGGATGTCAAACTTGGTGAAGATGTTAGCTCCTTTGAGCTTGTCGACGAGGTTGGAGACGAGGGGCAGGGGGTAGGCGTCGTGGATGGTATGTTCGTTCAGGTACCTGTAGTCTTGGCATGGACGAAGTTTGCCATCCTTCTTCTTAACGAAGAAAAAGGGTGAGGCCTGTGGGGATTTTGAGGGGCGAATTTTCCTGGAGCGAAGGTTTTCGTCTAGGAAGGCTTCAGTTGCCTTTTGTTCCTCGGGGGACAAGGGGTAGATTTTCCCGACCTTCGGGACAAAGGACTCGTCGACGTTGATCTCGTGATCGTAAGGCCGTGACGGGGGGAGTGATTCACAGTCTTTTTCCTCAAAGACTTTGGCGAAATCCAAGTACTCCGGGGGCAAAGTGACCTCTTGAGTCTGGGTTCCCACTTTTTCCACAAGTTTGGTGGCTTCGGAATAGCAGGCGATGGTAGCAGAGGGCAGGATATATGATCCTCCTCGGGTGACACGGTTGATGGAATAGTGGCTCAGGGTTTGATGTTGTCACTGTTTCTCAGACTGGATGTCCAAGTATGCGTGTAGGTGTCTGTGGGTTTCGGGTGTTGTGTTAACACACCAGATCGAAGTTTCCCCAAAACCTTGTAGAGGTGGGGCGCGGTAGTGGGAGTCGTGTCACTTCTGATCGGCGACGTAGGCGTGGTAGAGGTCTGCAGACTGGTCAAGGACCTCAGGGACAGAGATGGTTTGCTTTTCCCAATCAATTGTTGGGTTAGCGAGGTGAAGCCAGGGGAGACCGAGAATAATGTTCTCCTTTCTGCAGTTCATGAGGTAAAAGAGCACCTTTTGGGTGACTCCTTCTCCGACAGACACGTAGAGCTTGGTAGAAAACAGAATATCTCCGTTGGAGTTTGCGGATTGGTCCACGTTGCAAACGCGGATGGGTTGTTCTAGGCGGGTGCGAGGGAGGCGATGTTTTCGGGCGAAAGCCCAGTCAAGGCAAGAGATTTCCACTCCTGAATCAACGAGAGTGGGAGAGTTGACGACTTTCATGGTGTGCGAGGGTACCACGAGCTGAATGGGGATACGCATAGCTCTATTTGATGTGGATACTAGTACAGGCGCACAAGAAACGAAACATTGGGGAGGTACTTGCGTTGAAGGAGTCCTCCCTTTCAAAAATCCTTTACCCCCACTGCCTCTACATGAAGATCTTCATCGTCATCTTCGTCGATGAGGGCTGGTATTTCTTCTTCGGCTTTGGCGACTTTTCGGTCAGCCTTGGGGCGAGGGGGAAGATCCTTGAAGGTAGGGCACTTGTTGGAAAAGTGACCAGATTTTCTGCATTGGAGACAAAGTCCTTGTTTGAGGCAGCGTTCACGCTCCTCAGGAGTAAGTTTCGGGATGCAGATGGCGTCCACATCCATGGCGTTGGGGTCTTTGTCGCGAGAGGGCTGAGTGGGGCGAGGGACGAAGGTGGGGGTCGAAGAGTGCTTGTGCTGGCGAGCGACAAGCTTAGCACGTTTGTGCTGGTCGTCGAGACGAGAGGCATTCTTGATCCAATCGTCGATGGTGGTGGGGACGGTGTCCATAAGGTACGCCTTTTCCGAGAGCGAAGGGGGGATGCCTGTGGAGAAGTAATGGCAGATGGTAGCTACCTCGTTGAGTCTGGCCAGGCTGACTGTTACGACAGGCGTGGGTAGCGTCAGCCGTAGACTCGATGCGCAACCTAAAGCTGCGAGGCAAAGACGAGGGGCGTAGGTCCTGCATGCAATGTACAGAGACTAGTCACTACTCCGCCTTGGCGAGTATGTAGCGACGTCGAAGACGAGGTCAGAGTATCCTCGAGCGAAGACGCTGTGAGGCCAAGTAGTTCGAAGGGAGAGCAAAGGGGAGCGAGAGGGTCAAAGATGCAATAGATTGCTATCTCGAGTAGGCTCAAGCTGGAGATACATTGCTTGTGCTACACCCTATTTATACGTAGAGGGTCCTGTGCACAGACCAAGCAGTGCTACAGCTCGAAAAGAGAGAAACCCGAATATGGTAACTGGAGATAAGGGAAATGAGTCATGCATGGTGTGAAATGAGTCAGAAGGCTATGCATGATAGAACTACACGGAAGGCCATGGAACGCATGAGTCAAAGATAAGAGATAAGGGAAACGCACTGCCGCGAATGCTGACAAAGAGAAGGGCTGTGTACGTTTAGGTAATACAAGGCAAAAGAGAGCGAGGAAAGAAAAGAAAAGGGGCCGATCATAACACTGACCTGGTTGCGGAACTCAGAGATGTACTGGTTGAGGGACGGTTGGAACGTCCCATCGTGTCGCTTGTTGACGTGGTAGGTAGCCAACCAGGTCAGGGCGTTGGCGGCGGTGTTAGGACTTTTGAAATGGGCCTTGAACTCCTTGATGAAGTCGTCCCAAGATCCGAGGGCCATGTTGGTATCTCGCATGCTTTTCTCCGTGAAGGTATCTGCCCAGGTAAGGGCGTTCCCATCGTTCATGAATGATAGGACGAAACCTATCTTCTTCTCATCTGTCAAGTAGATGTCGACGTTGACGGCGAGGTATCGGAGGACCGAGCGAAGCCAGGGCATGGCGTCGCGTTGTTTGCCGGTGAAGGCCTTGGGTTGGGCGAGGCGAAGTTCGGTGGGTTTCGAAGACATCGGAGATGGGGGACTGGGTGGTGAAGGGGGCATGGTGGTTCCTGAGCTAGGACCAGGGGGCGTAGTGGACCTCCAAGAGGGAGAGGTTACAAGGGGCGGTGGTGGTGGGCAGGGGCGCCGCTTCAAAGGTGATGGAGGGGCCGAAATGGCTGCGATCTACAATAATGGTAATCATGTTTCGAAGAGCTTGAGCCTTTTGTTATGACAGGCGCGGGTAGCGTCAGTCATAGACTCGATGTGCAACCTAAAGCTGCGAGACGAAGACGAGGGGCGTAGGTCCTGAGCGCAATGCACAGAGACTAGTCACTACTCCACCTAGGCGAGTATGTAGCGACGTCGAAGACGAAGTCAGAGTATCCTCGAGCGAAGACGCTGCGAGGCCAAGTGGTACGAGGGGAGAGCAGAGGGGAGCGAGAGGGTCAAAGACGCAATAGATTGCTATCTTGAGTAGGCTCAAGCTAGAGATACATCGCTTGTGCTACACTCTATTTATATGTAGAGAGTCCTGCGCACAGACCAAGCAGTGCTACAGCTCAGAAAGAGAGAAACCCGAATGTGGTAACTGGAGATAAGGAGAACGAGTCATGCATGGCACGAAATGAGTCAGAAGGCTATGCATGATAGAACTACATGGAATACCATGGAACGCATGAGTCAGAGATAAGAGATAAGGGAAACGCACAGCCATGAACGCTGACAAAGGGAAAGGCTGTGCGCGTTTAGGTAATACAAGGTAAAAGAGGGCGGAAAAGAGAAGAAAAGGGGCTGATCGTAACAGCACCCTTATGGAATGCACCCTCATGAAATGCATGCTTATCATTCCCTGCATGTCCATCCTCCACCAGCAATCTATTCACAAGGCCCACAATGCCAAACTCCAAGTCAAGTTCCTCAACAGAACACTGTACCTCAGTGTCTCTACAGTCACACTGGGTACGCGCCAGCATAATCCTGCAACTACTTTGCATGGATGTCAACCTGGTGCATTCTCAGTTCGTGAACATGTGCCAGGTCAGCTCCCTATTGTACCCCTATTGTATTGTATTGTAGAACCTATAGAACCAACTACATTTCTCGCCTGTCTGTGCAGCCATGCACTGGCGATGATTGCAGGTAATTGATTGGATGATTGGATGCCTTCAAAAAGAGCTCACTAACTGGCATTTCAACAACTCAGAATCACTCATTTTTGACAACTCCAATGTTTTGTCAGTATCAGCTATGAAGAGCTTCTGCTATGAGTGAGTCTCATAGTCCTTCTACACGTCCTCAGTCATTGGAACGGAGAACCCATTCTAGGTCATCTATGGCCAGTTCCGCCACAATTCCCACAGGGCTCTTAGGCCCAACTCTGCCTGGCATTGGTGCCACTTGGGCTGGCCCCTTCCTTCCTTGTAATCTCCCTTTGGACCTCTCCTCACTTGATGAACCTATCATTACTGGTGTGCATCGACAGAGGGAGGAAGATGACTCCCTAGAGAATGACCCAACATCCCTCTCTCCACAATGTGTTAAATGGCTCAAGTTATATGCCAAGAAGCTCTGTGGTGACCTTCAAATTCCAGACACCAGCGTCATGCAGTTCATTGAAGTATGTCAGCCATTGTCATGACTTTCCCCCGAGTTTTCTGCCTAACCTCCCATAGACTGCAGACCTGTTTCTTATGCTCATAGATATCAAGACGTCCCTCATCAAATTCGAACTTAGCAACAAGAGCAGTGAGCTTCAAGCCTTGCAAGATACCATCTCCTCCAAGGAGTTTGAGGTACACTAACCCCTTTTGATGTCACTTATCATTCATCTCACAGCTACTTATAATGGCCTCCATAGCTACCTGCTGGCATGCATGCTTTCCCCCAATCTTACTGCCTATGTCACTAATACACAGCGCCACATCATGGTGAGCTCCTCTCTCTCGTATCTACCATACTAATATACTTCAAGGACTTTATTGCTCAGCACCTTGAGGTCTTCAAGATTCTGGCAGGTGTCTTCGACAATATGGAACTTCGTACCTCCCTTGGCAAGCTTGTAATGAGACTACTCTCAACCATCCACTCCCAAATCAAAACACAGGTAAGTGTTCTCTGCAAGTGTTGAATTGGAATTGCATACTGAACTGATGGAACTAGTTGAGGACATCAATCGCGAAATGCACATGCATCATTGATGTTACCAGGAGCCTGGAATGGTCTAGCTCCAGGATTAGTGTTTTAAAGTCCGGTCTTTTTGCCTTTTTTGGAAAGACTAGACCAGACTGGTCCTGAATATTTCAAGTTTACCCATGCAACCGAACCAGACCGACCAAAACCAGTCTGTGTTGGTTGCACAGTCGGTTGTGACTGGTCATAACCGGTCTTACTAGTCAGAACATGAGGATCCATCGTGTAGAGAAATCTTTAGCGGATAAATCTTGAGCTTCAATTTGTTCAGTCCTCACTCATTTCACTCCCACCGTCAATGTCGGAAACTCATAAATCACACAGGCAACACATAGCTACAGAGAAAGTTTGAGCAATAAATGAAGCAGCTCACGAAAGTTCATCTCGTCCTCACTCTCATGCTCGCCCACCCAAGTCCAGGTCCAAACCCTCCAAATCCCACTGGAAGGAGAAACAAAAGGCTGCAAATAAGACGTCAGATGAGAGTGATGATAATAGCAGTGAAGTAGAATATACCAAGAACCCGCCTACCACTTCAAGGTACTCGCGGAAGCGAAAGCGTCCGCGCCATCGAAGCCTGACATCCACTGAAGAGCTTGAAATTGTCCCACTGCACCTTAAGACCAAACTGGAGGAGGTGGAGGTGGATGACACTGAGGATAGTGACAAACCGGGCAATTCAACCAGGGGAAGGCTGGTGCAAAGGCCTGCGCAGGCAAGCTCAGTATGTTCCTTGTCAGGTACTAGTGTTGTGGAACTCACATTGGTGTTCAGGACGTAGAGGATCTAAATACTGACCACCAAGTGGAGGTGGAGCCAGCGAATAGAGTCAAGAAACATGAGACAAAGGACTTACTCACCATATTCTCAGACCGGATTGTTGTCAAGTTTGTCAACAAGGACAGGAAGGTTGAGGTGTTGAAGGGACGCTGGTGCTTGGTTTGCAAGTAAGTGTTCTAATATTCATTGTTACGAAATAAAGGACTTAGCTTGTTTGTGTTTGCACTAGAGGAGACAAAGAGTTTCTGCAGAAGCAAGGAAAGAGAAAAGTGTTTCACCTTGGTGGGAACTCTTCATGCTGTCAGCACATCCGAGGGCACTATGAGGTGTACAAGAAATGATGTGCTGATCAAGGTGTTGAGGAGAACCATCACGCGATGCTGCAGGAAATCTGTCAGAAAGAGAAAGAGAAAGCGAACAAATTGAAGAGCTCACAAGGAATGTTGGATGGGGTAATCGTGAAGGCTTCCGCACCTTGAACATTCTTGAGAGATGACCTGTTGAAGACGGTCACTGAGTTTATCATTTGTGATGATCAAGTAGGTTTTGATAAATAGTTACTGTTGGGACCATACTAGCCATAAAGTTGATACTAATCATTGTTATTACTAGTCGCTTGCCGTAGCTAACAAGGCTACCTTCAGAAATTGCCTTGTGGCAATGTGACCTTCCGCTACCAAATTGGACTTACCCTCAACCCACGATGTCTGTGTCTTCATCCACAATGCTTTCATTAGCTTCCTCAAAGGGCTCGAAACCGAAATTCAGGTATGATATATTCTATAGTAGCCTATTCGTGTCAATTTTTCACACTTATTGCAGTCTCCTCACACTGGCAAAGTCTCAATGACCGTGGACCTTTGGTTGGTCGATTAGACAAAAGCTGTGTTTCTCAGTATAACTGCTTATTGGATTCATACTAACAAACAGTCCAAACAATGGGCCCTCAAGACACAAGTTATTGCCTTCTGAGGGATCTCTGGTGCTCACACTGGCGATAATTTGGGCCGATACTTTGTCGGGCTATCGGAGCGGGTTGGAGTCATAGCACCCGCATCGTCAAAAGTATGTTTTTTCTTCTTTTTTCATACTGTTCATTGCTTACTCGTTTCATCTTTTAGCTCTTTTGCATCACTGCCGACAACACCAGCAATAACGACACCACCTGTGACACCATTGAATCACTTCTCCATGCGTGTCAAGTTTACACGTTCAACCTGACTCAACATTGTTTACCATGCCTCGCTCACGTGGTCAACCTTGTCATCACCACCATCATGTCACACATCACCAAGCTCGCGGCTGTCAAGATGACGACTTCGATTTGGGAGTTCAACCCCAGCCTCCAACGTAATTGCATTCTTGGAGATGCATTGGATGTTACTGCTATGATACGAACACTCTCAATTAAGGTACATATGTTCATTTTAACCATTGTTGAATACTATCTAAGGCTATCTAGATCCAATGCTCTGGTCAGCGCATAGCGTACTTCAAAATGCTTCAAAAGAAATGCAGTATCGATCCACCACTCTCCATCCCACTCCACAGCAATGTCAGATGGGGAACAGCCGAAGGAATGTTAGCTCGATCGTACAAGCTACATCAGGTATGTTATTTTGTGAATATTTACTTCTATACTTATTCTACTTTGAAGGCGATAAATCTTTTCGTTAATTCCGTGGATCAACTATACGGTCCAATCATGACAATCCGACGAGACGGCTGCACATGTGAAAGCATACCATGGAGTGTGTTTGCGCTCAAAACATCTGACTGGGAACGTGTCCAGGATATGAGGGACATAATCGCTGTGAGTTCCACATTGTCCCATTGATTCTTACTCACAATTTACTAGGACACAAACAATATCCAGCAGCTGTTTTCCGACAAAAAATGTGCAATGCTCTGGCAAGCCATACCCACACTGGAGGAGCTTCAAACGGCATGGGAGAGTAAGCAAGAGAATATCAAATATGAACAGTACCGTGATGCGATTCAAGATGGCCTCGACAAGATCAATAAGTATTATCAGCACCTCAACGACAAGCCAGTATATACCCTTGCCCTCAGTCAGTTTTCTATTTTTGCTTTTTCATGTTCTCACTAACAAGTCAATATGATATGATCATATTATAGTCCTACATCCCTACTACAAGCTAGATTACATTAAGATGGCCTGGGGTAGAGCGGAACAACATGTTGTAACCACAACGGCGTTAACCTAACTGAAGCGCTCTACGTGCCTAAGGCAACCTTATTCTAGGGTTACAGATATGGATCCAGCCCCTTTCCCTTATCAGGCGCTCCTTACATCTTATCACTTCATCTTAGCACCCTGATCTTTGTTTGTACCTATTGACACTATTATAGATGCTCACCTATTCTATATCAGGTTGTATCTTGATAGATCTCCCGATCGTATCTCTTATCTCCAGATCTCAGATCTCGATCCAGATCTCAGAGCCAGGTAAGGCTATGCCTTCTCTTCCATTCTTCCCACTGCCACGACATGTCTACCACATGTCCTTATCTCTGTGGCACTACTCTGGACCCTCTTATCTCTACTTCCTATTTAAGTAGTGCCCTCTGCCCTCACCAGCCCTAAGCTGGTCCGTGCGCATGGCTTGCTAATATATATAGGGCACTTGGTCAACTGGGATTCCCCAGCTTGATTCTAGTCGTCCTTCTTCGGCTTGCACCTCTTGTGGCCTAGCCCTAAGTGTATTGTCGTCATCCAGTGTCCTCTGCTTAGCAAGGCATTTGGATATTTATCACTCATCACCCTCTTCTATGAGTCGCCCTCATCCTCGCCCTCGCCACTGGTATAGCTGTGTACAAGTAGTCAGCTTCCTACCTCCCCTCCGAAGATTGCCGGGTTCCGATAACCAAACCCCGGTGCGGACTAGCCCGAGCGTTCCTTTGCGCTGATGCTCCCCCTGTCCTCTTCATCTCCTTGAAGTTAGGTTTAGTGCGTTGCTAGTTCGCAACACAACAGGCGGAAGAAATCGCTGCTGGGAACCGCAACACGATAAACTGGTATGATGAAGCATTGCAGGTCATTGAAGACACCATGCGGGACTACTGGAATGACTCCGAGACTGAAGCAACAGCAGCGAAGCCATCTGTGAGCGTGGAGGGTCAGCAAGTCCCAGATACTCTCAAGTCCGAATTCGACCGCCACCACTGCCTGCTTGTCGAGCAAGCTAACCAGAACTCAAGCAGCCTTGGATGGTCATCCAAGCTCCACCGCTACCTCACCGAGCTCCCACAAAATGTTTCGAAGGATATGGATGTGATTGCTTGGTGGTCGGTACGTAATTGTGTCTGGTGTTCTATGCAATATACTAAATAAAATAAATTAGAAACATGCTGCCATCTATCCAACTCTTGTAAGGATTGCATGGGATGTCTGTGCAATCCCTGCCTCGTCGGTCCCTTGCGAACAACTGTTCTCGGCAGGTGCCGAGATAGCAACTGACTGCCGCTCATGTTTAGGAGTCACCCGATTCGAAGAAATTCAAATCTTGAAGCATGCCTGGCACCACTCCATTATCGACCGTGGGCACCTAAACTCAGAAGACATCCAAGAAGTCGAGTTGCAGGAGTACAAAGAGATGTATGAACATGATGAGGAGATGTCTACAATGGACAGACGGGTAGGTATTGAGGTAATCGAGTTGTAATCTAGTAGTACATTGTGCAATGTATCCTTCCAGTTGGTCCGCACAAAAGACCGGTCAAGACCGGTCTTTTGCCGGTCCTTCTTTGTGTAAAGTTTACAAGGACCGAGACCGCTACTAAATCATAAACGCTTGAGACCGAGACTGAGCAACCGGTTGCAGTCGGTCCAGTCCAGTCCAGTCTCCAGTCTTTTTCCGGTTCTTTGACTGGACCTTAAAACACTAATCACATTCCTTGGCCATCAACAAATCCCCCTCATTAACCAGCCCATCCTCGTTATTGACATTAGTATCACCATTAGCCTCATATCCCCCCTCAAAGCCATCAGGTTCATTTTCATTTTGGTTCCTGGTCAGCTCATCCAGCTCTTGACTTCACTCACTCTGTTTCAGTGCTCCATCGGCCTCTTTCTTTTTGACATCGAACTAATGAATCAATAATTTCATAACAAGATTGATGACATGAAGAAAGCAACGTGTGTGCATGGCTTTTCCTTCAAATCCACTCATGCTCCACCCAAGCTCGTCAATCATGGCATCGTTATTTGATGTGTTGTCACATGTCACACTGAGGATCTTGACTCAGGATAAGTATTATGGTGTGTCACATTTATTTCTTAGTGACTAACTTTGTCCATCAATTGAAATTCTTTAAAACCTTTAGGAATGTCGCTGCCAGCTCAACACCTGTATGAGACTGATATTAAGATGTCAGATGGAAAATTCATTGATTACCAGTAAGTCTTTTACTTTTGCAACTTCAACAATGTCTAACAGGAACATCATGGAAACACCCTTGACCTCTAGGTGCACAGCAAAGGCCACAAATGCTCTATGGTTTGGAGCTGTCCATGCATCTGTGGTGTAGCTCAGTCTCCCTTCATGTCTCTGCTGGTAAGTCCATTAGTATATGCATTCTTGTACCTTTTGTTACTCACCCTCAACATTTTAGCAATCCATTTGTGGGATTGTGCAAATACCTGGTGCACATCTCTCACCACCATCAGTATCAGCAATGATGTCAAATGGATGCAGGCTTTCAGACACCCAGCATACTATCTCTGCCCTTGAATCCCAATGATCAGGTGGTGCCAAACCATTAACAAAACATGTGAACACACCTTGCCTCAGCACATGTATGCTGGCAGTGACTGTAAGTGACTTTCCCCTTTCCCTTCCATTCAAATGCAGTGGTAATTGAACCATTTTGCAGGATACTTCCAACTATTTTCATTTGGACCTCTTGGCAATTCTTAGCATTATCAGCCATCGAGAGTACATCATCACCCCAGCAAGACTTGACATGTTTTCGCATGTTTCCTGTGGACTGGGCATCCTTGGTGTCAAGAAACCTCTGAATCTTGACCTTGCACCCACATGCACAACATCTGAACTCATGAACATGACATCCATTCCTTTCACAAATATCTGGAGTTGGATTGAAGAAGGCATAGACTGGTGAGGTCCACTCTCATTGCAACTATACTAGCAATGATTGATTAATTGTTCGAATGTTTTTTTAATACTCAACATATCTAGCTCTGCTTCTGAGGTTTCCATCTCAGGATTATCTACTACCTCGATACTGGATGAGCATGACCTGAAGTCCAAATTTGAGTCTTCTGAGTCATTCTCATCCTCAGCCAGTCATGGTCCCTCATCCTCTGAGCTATTATTGATGACTGCTTGCTTGTTGCATTGCTGTCATCAAGTCATTGTGAATTGTCTCTGTTCTTGCCTTTTTTGCAAAGTCCTTTGGTGGTTTCAGTACTGAAACAGCACTTGTCTTCTGCTTCCTAGAAGTGGTTGTGGTGACATCTTCTTCAAGAGCAGCCTTGACCTTTTCAGTCAATTTTGTGACTTGTTTTTCTAGGTAAGAGGAAGAGTTGGGCATTGTATGCATATGTATGTGTGAAGCATGATTAGTGACTTGGCAATTTCCAACTTGTTTGACAGTGCATGTCATTGAATCATTTTATTCAAGTCTGTTTGATGGCATTATTGACAGTATTACAATCTGTGGACCTAAGACTTGGATAACTATTTTAAAATGATTATATAGTGTATAACTATTTGAAATCTATGCATGGGTGTGGCTGCGGGTGCAGGTGTGTCACAATAAGACCTGTATCCACACCTGACATGGGTAAGGGTACCATATCCATTGTTAGGATTGAAGGATGACAATGCTCTCACACTCAGACCACTTGAAGAGAGGGACTAAGAAAAAGAGTATATCAAGAGTAAGGAACTACTACTGACAAGAAAATGGTATATATACTACTGAACATGTGTTTACCTCGAGGTATGATATCATATTACTAATACTATGTTATTGTTCCGGAATGGTCTGGAAAGTGTCTGTGATTATGTGAAAGTGTGAAAAGTGAAATATGAAGTTCGGTTCTTTCATTACCCCCTTTTTAAGACTAAGTCATCCTTAACTAGTGGAATGTCAAACATGAAGTCAGGATATTTGTTGAATCTTTTGTGGTATTGGAGAAATTCTGGGTCCTTGAACATGGTAGGATGGAGTTTCATTTTTGGATTCTCCTGAGGAGTAGTGGAATGGAGACAATGAAAATCTTTTAATGCATTCTGTGCATTTTCTAGTCATTGTGATGTCATTCATTCACAATCTTCTCTTGGAAATCCTTTCCAATGTACTAGATACTCTATCTTTTTATCCATTAGTTTGCAGGTGAAAGGCTGTATATGGATTGCCTTTTATTTGGAGAAGTTAGTAGAGTTTGGTGATAAAGGAGGAGAGGAATTGGGGTCCTCGATCTGAGATAATTTTTTTGGAGTGCTATGTAGTTTAAATACATGATCTTTAAAGATCTGGGCAACTCCTTTTGCTGTTATATTTGTGGTTGTTGGGAATAATCGGATCATCTTAGAAAAGGTGTCAACAACCACTAGAATTGCATTGTTTCCTTTTGATTTGGGTAAGGGACTGATAATATCTGTGGAGATGATTTCCCATGGAGTTTCAGCTACTTCATTGGGATTGAGGGGAGTGTATATGTTTTGTGTTCATGTTTTAGTTTTTTGGCACCAATCACATCCTTTGACATATATTTCAATGTCTTTTCTCATCATAGGCCAATAATAATTTCGCCTGATAAGATCTTGGGTTCTCCTTATTCCGGAGTGACTGGCTAGAGGGTGGTCATGATTTTTTTGTATGATTTTATCTCTTAGTTCTTTATCACATGGGATGTGGAGAAGATTTTTCTGATAAAGTACTTTTTCTTTCTCAATCCACACTCCTTTTCCTTCGTTGAGTCCTTTTTTGCATATTTTTCTCTTTTATTTTGTTTTGATATGATTAAATTGTGTATTTCATCAGAGTTTGACAGCATGGTGGCATTACATTCAACATTTTGATGTCGTTTAAGAATTGTGACTTGTTTGTTGTCAGACTCTACCCCCTTTTTAAAATCTGGCCTCTGAGACAGAGGATCTGTGGGGTTTGTTCAACCAGGTCTATGTATGATGTCATAATGGAACTCCTGTAGAAGTTGGTGCCATCTAGCTTGTCAGCGAGAGAGGTCCTGTGGTCAGGTGAAGTATTCGAGATTTTTGTGATTCATAAGAATCTCGAATTTGACATATGAATCAAGGAGATAATGTCTCCACTCCTTAAGTGCAAAAATAATCGCTAACATCTCAAGATCTGCAACTGGGTAATTCTGTTCGGCATCATTGAGAGATTTAGAGATGAAGGCGATTGGTTTCTAGACACCATTTTGTTCCTGTGATAGTGAAGCACCAATGCCTATGCCAGATCCATCAGTTTCGATGCAAAATTTGTCTGTGTCAGTGGGCATCATTAGTTCAACTATGGTTATCATAGCCTTTTTGAGGGTAGTGAATGCTTCTGCACAGGTTTGATCCCAAAGGAATTCTCTTTTTTCTGATGTTAAGTTATTTAAGGGTTTTGCAATAATAGAAAAGTCTTTGATGAATCATTGATAGAAATTGAGGAAACCTAGAAATCCACATAGTTCTTTTCTTGTGGTGGGGATTGGCCAATCATCTATGGCTTTTACTTTTTGGGGGTCCATCTTGACTCATCCTTCAAACACTATTAAGCCTAAGTATTCTGTCTCTAGGACTTCGAATTTGCATTTGGTGTGCTTAAGATATAATTTGTTGTCTTTCAATATCTAAAGCACTTCTCTAACAATTTGATGATGTTCATCTAGTGTTTTTGTGTATATCATTATGTCATCCATATACACTATAACTTTTTCTTCACTGATTAAGTCGTGGAAGATGTGGTTCATCATTGTTTGGAATGTAGTGGGGGAATTCATAAGTCCAAAGAACATTACTAAGGATTCAAAGAGTCCTCAATTGGTTCAGAAAGCTGCTTTCCATTCATCACCATCTTTAATCTGAATGTTGTTGTAACCTCATCATATGTTGAGTTTTGTGAAATATTTTGCCTTTTTGAGGCTATCGACTAGTTCATTGATTAGGGGTAATAGATATCGGTTTTTGACAGTGATGTCATTCAGCTTCCTATAATCCTGGACTAGGCATAGTTTTCCATCTTTCTTTCTAATGAAGAAGAATGCAGAGGTGAATTTGGATTTTGATGGTTGAATACATCCAGATTTCAAGTTTTTATTGAGGAATTCTTCTAATTCCTTTTGTTCAGCAAGTGATAGGTTGTAAGTTTTACAATCCACTTTGTGTGTTCCTGGAATTAGGTCAATGGCATGATCCCAAGGACAATATGGTGGCAGTTCATCAAAATTTCCTTTGTCAAACACTGATTTGTAATCCCTATAGTGTTCAGGGACTACTTCTTCAAATGTCTTGTTCTTTGTGTGTGCTGCTGCTATGTCCGTAAATACATTGTTGACAATTCATCTTCTTTATCTTCTTCCTCCATTAATCCTGGGAGGTGATTGTCTTGACAATGAAAAGCGACTGATCCTTGTTTCTAGTCAATTGTGGAATTGTGTAACTTCAGCCAATCATGTCTGAGATATATATCGTGGGTTCCAAGGTGAATTACTGCCATTGCAATTTGTTCTGAATGGTCATCAATTTCCATTGTAATGGTTACAAAATCAGTAAATAGGCTTGTTTTGTTGGAGGTTCCATTGGCATTATAAACCAGAATTGGTCAGGGAATTTTGTATGTATTTATTTTATTTTTTGCCATAAAGTCTGCATTGATGGCAGTACTGGTACATCCCGAATTTATAAGAGCCCTAGTTTCTAATTCCTGTCCATCATTGGTTTTTAATGTTACATCTAATTCTACCAAGTTTTCACTTATGTTTGTGCATCTTACATATCGAGGTTTTTTTTGTAATTCCTTGAGTGTGAGCTCTGCCTCAATTTCATTCATTGCCTTTATTTGTTGCACCAACTGAGTGTCAACTTCGGAAATTCTGGAGTCGTGAACAAATCCCATTAGGTGTTGGATGGTCCTTTTTTCATCCTTTTCATCTGCTATCTTTTTTATCCATTTTGCAGACCAAAGATCCACCTTGTTAAACCATGATTGTCTTGTCTTTTTCTCCAGAGGACTAACCGGGGCTCTAGTTTTGTTAGTAGTGCCAAACTCTTGTTTACCACATTTGGTTTCACTAAGTTGTGTCACCTTTTTAGGAGTTGGTGTCATAATTTTGGTGAGGATCATTTGTGCTATTATCCTCCTTTTTGACACTCAATTCCTCCTTTCCATTGTTAATGACTAACACTTTTATGTCACCATGGTAATCTGAATCTATAACACCAGCTCCAATGTCAATGTTCTTTTTTATGGATAACCTGCTTCTTGGGGCTATTCTACCATAGTATCCTTTTAGAATCTTAGTTTTTATTCCAGTGTTTACCAATTTTCTTAGATTCAGCTGCAAATAGATCATAACCAGCTGCTTCTTCACTTTCTTGTTTTAGAAGTTTTCCTCCATCCTTAACTTTTACTTCAAAGGTCTCGCCCATTTCGATACTGAGGATATCATATTTATTTATCAAAGCAAACTTTTTTACAGAGGAAGTATTAGACCTATCTACTCCTCTTTTGAAAAACCCTGTTCTTTTTCTACCTTATCCATCATAGTTTTCAATCTGATGGCATTCTTATACTCTATTGTTACACTCCTAAATTCCATTTTCCTTACCCGTCTTTGTCTGGATTTTGGGGGGTGTTTGGTGCATGGCCACTTGTCACCGCATTTGAAACATAGACCTTTGGCACAGGCTTTGCTGATGTCCATCGGTGCTCCAGCACCAGACTGCATTCCTGTGGCTGTGAAGCTCAGGGTTTCCTTAGGGTTTGGTTTCACAGTTGTCTCTGTGGTTGAACGACAAGGGGGAAATGTGTTGATGCCTAAACAAGTCTTTCTGTCATTTATTTCTTTGAGCACATTTTGTCCTTCCATGAGTGCAGTTTCCCACTGCTGGATGTCTTCCATTGCTAGAAGTTGTGGGCATGCTCATTCCACATATTGATAAGGAGGTATCCCTGCCTCATATAGTCATAGCCTGCTTCTTGGCACAGCTATGACATCTCGACAAAGTATTCTTCGATGCTTTGATTGGCTCCTTGTTTAAGCGAGAGGAGCTTCACTTCTGTGGATCACCTGACATCTGACAGCATAAAGTTTTTGATAAGATTGTTACAGAATTCATCATATGACATTCAGTTGAGTTTATGGCCCTGGGCCAAGATAAAGTGTTGGGCAAACTTGTCCACTGCACTGTCTTTCATATAGGACAGTGTTATCATAATCTTTTGCCTATCTGTAGGCTCTCTCATATATCCAGCCAAATATATCAAGATCATTCTGTGCCACTCCACATAGCGCATTTTCTCTCCATTGAAATTGCTCAGCTTATTCGAAATGGGCTTGCCATATCTCTTTCTGTGATTGGAGCTGGTAATACATATCACTCATGGGAGTCCTGCTCCTAATGGTTGGTTCGGCACGAAAGGTGCTGTGGCTATTGGTTCGGGTGATAGTAGCATCGACCCAAGAGGGGAGGTGGAGCCTGTGGAAGGCAGACTAGGAATGGTGAAGAAGGTAGCAGAGCACGAGGCGGTTGTGCTGTTAATGATGTCATGGGTTTCCATGAGGGACCCAGAGACATTATCTTTGTAGGAGGGAGTGACAGTGGTAGTGTGGAGCTTACTTAAAACATGCACAGCCCTTCTATTAGTCAGCATTACGGCTGTGCATTTCCCTTATCTCTTATCTATGACTCATGTGTTCTATAGCATTCCATGTAGTTCTATCACACACAGCCTTCTGACCCATTTCACACTGTGTATGACTCATTTCCCCTTATCTCCAGTTACTCCATTTGGATCTCTCTCTTATTGAGTTGTAGCACCGCCTGGTCTATGTGCAGGACTCTTACATATAGATAGGACGTAGCACAAGTGGTGTAACCTTAGCTTGAGCCTACTCAAGATAGCAATCTATTGCATCTTTGACCCTCTCACTCCCCTCTACTCTCCTCCCTCTGAACCACTCAGCCTTGCAGCATCTTCGCTCGAGGATCCTCTGTCTTTGTCTTCGATGTTGCTACATACTCACCTAGGCAGAGTAGTGACCAGTCTCTGTGCATAGCGCTCAGGACCTATGCCCCTTGCCTTCATCTTGCAGCTTTAGGTTGTGCATCGAGTCTATGGCTGACGCTACCCACACCTGTCATAACAAAAGGCTCAAGCTCTTTGAACATGACTACCTTTGATATAGTTTGCAACCATTTTGGCCCCTCCGTCACCTTTGAAGTGGTGCCCCTGCCCACCACCACCACCCATCGCAACCTCTTCCTCTTGGAGGTCCACTACGCCCCCTAGTCCTAGCTCTGGAACCACTATGCCCCCCTCACCACCTAGCCCAAACTCCACACCCCCAATGTCTTCGAAACCCACTGAACTCTGTCTCGCCCAACCCAAAGCCTTCTCAGGTAAATAATGTGATGCTATGCCCTGGCTTCACTCTGTACAATGGTACCTCACCATAAATGTCGACGTCTACTCAACAGATGAAAAGAAGATAGGTTTTGCCCTGTCATTCATGAATGATGGGAGTGCCCTCACCTGGGCAGATACCTTTATGGAAGAAAGCATGTGAGGAACCAACATGACCCTAGGGTCTTGGGATGAGTTCATCAAAAAGTTCAAAAGCCCACTTTGAAAGCCCCAACACTGCCGCCAACACCTTGACCTAGTTGGCTACCTATCACATCAATGAGCGATGCAACGGAACCTTCTAACCCTCCCTCAGTCAGTATATCTCAGAATTTCACAACCAGGTCAGCCTTGCAGGGCTCAATGAGGCAGCTACCATCTGCCATTACTTCTCAATGGGTATTCCCCCCTCACTCTCCAAAAAGGTGTATCTCATGGACACTGTTCCTACCACCATTGATGACTGGATCAAGAATGCCTCTTGTCTCAACGACCAGCACAAACGTGCCAAGCTTGTCACCCGCTAGCACAAGCACTACTCAACCCCCACCTTCATCCATCACCCCACTTAGATCCCTCGTGATAAAGACCCCAATGCCATGGATGTGGACGCCATCTGCATTCCAAAGCTTACCCCTGAAGAGCGAGAGCACTGTTTCAAACAAGGACTCTACCTCCACTGCAGGAAATCGGGCCATTTTTCCAATAAGTGCCCCACCTTCAAAGATCTTCCTCTGTGCCCCAAAGCTGACCAAAAGGTTGCCAAAGCCGAAGAAGAAATACCTGGCCTCATGAATGAAGATGATGATGATGAAGTTCATGTGGAAGCTGTGGGGATAAAGGATTTTTGAAAGGGAGGACTCCTTCGATGCAAGTACCTCCCAAACATTTTGTCTCTTGTGTGCCTGTACTAGTATCCACATCAAATAGAGCTATGCATATCCCCATTCAGCTTGTGGTACCCTCGCACACCATGAAAGTCATCGACTCTCCTGCTCTCATTGACTCTGGAGCAGAAATTTCCTGTCTCAACTGGGCTTTTGCCTGAAAACACCGACTCCCTTGCACTTGCCTCAAACAACCGATCTGCATTCGCAACGTGGATCAATCCGTGAACTCCAATGGAGATATCTTATTCTCCACTGAACTCTATATCTCCATTGGAGAAGGAGTGACCCAAAAGGTCCTCTTCTACCTCATGAACTGTGGCAAGGAAAACATTATCCTTGGCCTCCCCTGGCTTCGCCTAGCCAACCCAACAATCAACTGGGAAAAGCAAACCATCTCCATCCCCGAGATCCTTGATCAATCTGCAGATCTATACCACACCTATGTCGCTGACCAAAAGTGATATGACTCTCACTACCGTGCCTCACCTCTCAATGGGTTTGGGGAAACTTCAATTCGGTGTGTAAATACCACACCTGAGACTCACAGGCACTTGCACGCATACTTGGATATCCAGTCAGAAGAGCAATGGCAACACCAGACCCTCAGCCATTATTCCATCAACTGCATTACCAGAAGAGAACCATACATCCTGCCCTCAACCACCATTGGCTGCTACTCTGAAGCTACAAAGCTTTCAGAAAAAGCTGGAACCCAGACTCAGAACATCACTCTACCCCCGGAGTACTCGGACTTTGCCAAAGTCTTTGAGGAAAAAGACTGCGAGTCCCTTTCCCCATCATGACCCTATGATCACGAGATCAATCTCAATGATTCCTTTGTTCCAAAGATCAGGAAGATCTACCCTCTGTCCCCCAAAGAGCAAAAAGCCACAGAAGTCTTCCTAGATAAAAACCTTCACTCCAGGAAAATTCATCCCTCCAAGTCTCTGCAGGCCTCTCCTTTTTTCTTTGTCAAGAAGAAGGATGGTGAACTTCATCCATGCCAAGACTATTGGTACCTCAACAAACACACCATCCATGACACATACCCCCTGCCCCTCATCTCTTACCTAGTTGACAAGCTCAAAGGAGCTAATGTCTTTACCAAATTCGATGTCCGTTGGGATTACAATAATGTATGCATCAAGGATGGTCACCAGTGGAAAGGTGCCTTCATCACACACAAAGGCCTCTTTGAACCTATGATCATGTTCTTCAGCATGAACAACTCCCCTTCAACCTTCCAGCGTTTCATGAATGACTCGTTCTGAGATATGATCGCTGAAAGATGGCTTGTCATCTACATGGATGATTTGCTCATCTTCTCGCCTGACAATGAATTCCACACAGAACAAACCCACCACATCCTCCAGCGAATAATGGAGCTCGACCTCCATCTACGGCTCAACAAATGCAAGTTTGCCACACCAGAGGTAGAGTACCTCGGGATGATTGTCAAACCCAGTGAACTCGCTATGGACCCTATCAAACTCGACGGGATCACCTCAAGCTTGGCCTACCCCAAAGAAAGTCAAGGACATGTGCTCCTTCTTAGGATTTGCAAACTTCTACCGGCATTTCATACCCTCCTATTCTGATGTCGCCCAACCCCTCATCAACCTCACAAAGAAAACCGCTGCATGGCTTTGGACTCCCCAATGCCAAACCTCCTTTGACAAGCTCAAGAGACTCTTTCTCTCTCAACCTATCCTTCATCTTCCAGACCTCTCCAGATCTTTCACGGTAGCCACCGACACATCATGAGATGCCACCAGGGCTATTCTCCTACAGACTGACTCAAACGGGGATTGGCACCCCTGCTTCTATCTTTCCTAATCGTTCTTCCTAGCAGAATGAAACTATGACATCTTCGATTGGGAGCTTCTTGCAATCATCCAGGCCCTCAAAGCATGGCGCCACTACTCCATGGCTCACAACACCCTGTCCAGGTATTCACTGACCACAAGAACCTGACATACTTCTGTCAACCTCAAAATCTCAACCGGCGCCAAGTGCGTTGGCTCCTCGACCTTGCAGACTTCAATCTCAAGATGACTCATGTTCCTGGCTCTCTCCTCTCTGGCCCTGATGCCCTCTCCCACTGCCCCAACAGACTCTCATCTGAGTCCGATAACCAGGCTGTCACCCTCCTCCCTAAGACCCTCTTCGTCCAAGTCATGGACTCCGTCCTCACAACCACCATCCAGAAACACTCTTCCAATGACGACCTTGTCACTTGTCTTCATGCTGACCTTGAGGGCTCCATTACTGCCCCCAATCTCTGCAACTGCCTCTCTGATTGGCAATTCAAAGAAGATCTCCTTTGCTATCATGACCGCGTCTACATTCCTGAACCTGACTGCCTCTCGGTTATTGCATGTGCCCATGACCACCCCTCCGCCAGCCACCCCAGGTATCTGAAAACCCATCAACTTGTTGCCCATGACTTCTGGTGGCCCAGCCTCACCACTCAAGTCCGACGATATGTCAAGGGTTATGCCATCTGCCAGCAAAATAAGGCCAACACCCACCCCACTGTTTCCTCACTCTCCCTGATTAAATCTCTCACCTCCTGCCTGTTCCAACAGGTCTCTTGTGACCTCATCACTGACTTTCCTTTGTCCAATGGATTTGATAGCCTATTGGTCATGGTTGACCATGGGCTTACTAAGGAGGTAATTCTCTGCCCCATGAAGAAACACATCACCACTGAGGGAGTAGCAACCCTCTTTTTCCACAAAGTATACCATCGATGGGGCCTCTATGACAAAATTATCACAGATCACGGCCCACAATTCATGTCCACCTTCGCTCAGGAGCTTGGAAAGCTCTTGAAATACAACCTCTCCTTGTCCACCACCTATCACCCCCAATCCAATGGCAAAACCAAACATGTCAACCAGGAAGTTGAAATGTACCTTCAGATCTTCTGTGGAAACAACCTGACTGCATGGGCTGATCATATCACCCACACGGAATTTACACACAACCACTGCCCTCACTCCATCACAGGAAAGTCCCCGTTCTACCTCATGTATGGCTTCGAACCTCATGCCCTCCCCATAGTCCTTGAAGAAACCCTGCTTCCAGCCCTGGAAGAATACCTCAAGGCCCTATCCACAGCAAGGAATGAGGCACTTGCCGCCCATGAACTTGCACGCCAAGTAATGGCATCACGAACATGCTGCTCATTCACCCCATTTATCAAGGGAGACAAGGTGTGGTTAGAGGCAAAGAACCTTAACCACCGCATCGCAAACCCTAAATTCGCACCAAAAATGGAAGGACCCTTCGTTATCACAGATGTCCTATCCCTCTTAACATATTGACTCCAACTCCTGATGACATGGAAGATCCACCCTGTGTTCCATGCTTTTCTCTTATCGCTCTATTGCGAAAACAGCATCCATGGCCTGAACTTCCCAGCTCCACCCCCAGAGTTAATAGAAGGTGAAGAGGAATACAAAATCAAGAAGATCCTTCACCACAGAGGAACACCTCATTCCTGCATGTTCCTGATCCGATGGAAGGGTTACACAGCTGAAGAAGACTCCTGGGTCCCAGAATAGAACTTGAAAAATGCCAAGTCCACTCTCCAGGAATATAAGAACCTTCACCCGAAGGCCTTCCCTCCCCCAAAACAATAGCTTTCTTGCCTCACAATGCCCTCCATCATCTTCACCCCCTCACCTCTTCACTTCTTGTTTACTATGTCTAATGTCTCTACCACATCTCTCTCGTCTCCCTCTTCTCTGTCCATTTCAGTACCTCCTACAGAGGATCATCTTACTTCGCTGCCACATACTCCTTCTCCGCTGATGGCCGATGCTCCTCATCATGAGGATGCTGTGGTACTGGCAGCAAACAGTACGCCTCCTAGCCCTAGTGCTGTATATACTGTCCCTGTCCTCGAGCCACCCGCCGATGCCCCAACCCCAGTAATCTCTGTTGATATTCCCCTGCACGCCCACACCCTTTGGTTCATTAATACCTTACTGACCTCCATATGTTCACCGGGATTTCAGCCTTCACAGACCCCTCTTCGCTATTCTTCCTTCTTTTCATGGTCTACCTCCAGTTGGAGCATCTCCTCCACCTCTTTCAATCCCTTATTGGTAATGATCACCGAGGTATCACCCTCGTTGGGGCCTCTATTCAGACCATTTATTCCAGAGCCATTGGACATGTCCACGACCTAGCCCACCAGCTGGGTTACTTAGAATTTGTCCAAGATATTGACAGGTACCTCTGTGAAACTGCTGCAGTCTCCATCCCCATAAACATTGCCATCTCTGGCTACGCCATACGATCCCCCTCCCCGATGCCCTCCGAAATCATCTGCACCTCTGTCTCGGTGGGCAATGAAACTCCTAGCGCTTCATCCTCTCCCCTCAACCCCATGGAAATGTTGGCTATCAATGCCCTCCAAGCCCACTTTGATCATATCCAGGAGGCTATGGTTCAACAATGCATCCTGCAGGGAGACCTACCCTGCTCCAGCGACCACAACTGCTATTGGGACTCCTGCTTCATGTGTCATAGGTTGGGGCACATTCGGGTTCACTGCCCTCACTATACATGCCCCTTTTGTCATTGCCACTCCCCCAGTCACACTCAAGCTGCCTGCCCCTTTTATAACCGTCGTTCTCCACCCAGCTCCTCTTCCTCTTCTGCCTCATCCTGCAGCTCTCACCAATCGCGAGGGTCCTTTCAGTCCCACACATCCCATACTTCTGGCTGCTCTCAGTGCTCTAGCCGCATGCTTCCAGTGCCTCCACCTCGATCCTCACCAGCACTAAACAAAGACGATGCCTTCTGCTTCGACTCTGTTGGAGAAAGTAACATGTGTGGATTGTCTGTCGGATCTTGCCGTGGTTTGTAGGAAGGTGGTCTCACTAGGGTTTCAACCCTACTAAGGGGGTAATGTTACAATCGGCCCCTTTTCTCTTTTCTTTCACTTCTTTTCACCTTGTGTTACTTAAAACATGCACAGCCCTTCTATTAGTCAGCGTTATGGCTGTGCATTTCCCTTATCTCTTATCTGTGACTCATGTGTTCCATATCATTTCATGCATCAGCAAAACCAGGATTTTGCCATAGTGCTCATAGTATTCATAGTGTTTCATAGCACTCATAGTATCATAGTGCCATAGTGTCATAGTGTTCATAGTGTTCATAGTGTTTCATAGTAATTATAGTACTCATAGTACTCATAGTGTCATAGTGCCATAGTATTTATAGTGTTTCATAGTGTTCATAGTAATCATAGTAATCATAGTGTCATAATGACTAATGGTAGTACTGATCAATAACTAGGCCTAATTAGTGCTTTGCCAATATTCCTAACCTAGACTAACCAATGTTTTCCCACTAATCAAGTCTAACCAGTGCTTTGCTAATATTCCTAACCCAGACTAACCAATGTTTTTCTACTAACCAAGTATAACTGGTGCTTTGCCAATATTCCTAATCTAGACTTACCAATGTTTTCCTACTAACCAATTCTAACCAGTGCTTTGCTAATATTTCTAACCCAGACTAACCAATGTTTCTGACTAATCAAGTATAACTGGTGCTTTGCCAATATTTCTAACATAGACTAACCAATATTTTCCTACTAACCAAGTTTAACTACTAGTGCTTTGTCAATATTCCTAACCCAGACTAATCAATTTTTTTTTTCTACTAACCAGGTCCAACCAGTTTTGCAAATATTCCTAATCCAGACAAGCTATGAAGTACTGTCAAAAAGTATACCAAAAAGTGTATAAAAGTGTACTAAACAAGAAGAGAAAGACTTAGTAAAATTTATTGTTGCTTATATCATTTGTTATGAGTGAGTACTATCAAAAAGCATAGCATAAAATGTACAAAAGTATATATACCAAATATCTGAAGAAAAGATAGGAATAGGGTTAAATCTGAATCTGAGTGATGAAGTACTACCAAAATGTGTACTACTAAAGTGTAGTAGAAACATGTAGCAAGAAGACTTGGCAAAATTTTGGATTACATATGTTGCTTACATCATTCAATTGCACAACTTAAAAACTTCAAAGACATTTAGACTTTTCTTAGACTCAAATAATAAACAATAATGGTAAGTACTCATCATCATTCTTATTCTCACTAACATAGGATCTGGCCTACCTCAATTACACCACACTCTGCTTTGAGTTGAATGTCACTGCAACCTGGAAGCTGCCCACTCTATTTGCAAAGACAGACAGATGCTACTGTATTCCTCCCTTCCTCCCTCTCCTGACAACAATAACAATACTGCTGCAAGAAGATGATGCAGCCCACCACCACCACCATCAGTAAATCACTGACTGGTACAGACTAGTATGGCAGAGGTATAGACATGGATAGAGGTACAGACTTATATAGGCTATTAGAGACTTGTGGTCTAGCATACCATACTTAAATACAACCAAGCACAACCAAATATACTAACCAGGCTATAACCAAACACAACCAAACATACTAGTCAAATACTAATCAAGTATTCATTAAATATAATAAAGTATACTACTAACTAGACACTAATCAAATATAATCAAGCAAACAAAAGCAGACACTAACCAAACACAACCAAACACACTAACCAGGCACTAATCAAGCACTTACCAAATAC
>JBBPUL010000142.1:0-34498 GCA_038094675.1 Spongispora temasekensis
TGGTACAGCCATGTCTAAGCATAAAACTGCCAGTATTATTTGTTGTGCTTGGTTAGTTGGACTTAGCAGTTTTGAAGAGTGAATGCTGATGTAAGTTGAAGTTCCCACACTTGATTCTCAAAAAAGCGCACAAGTGTGCATTCCATATTTGGTTATTTTCATTTATTTGTACCACCACACTATATAAACAACACACCTGCGAGTTTTTTTCCCACAGCCTCTTTCGTCTTGATTTGTATCATCTCTACCACCACTACTTCTTGCTCACTCTTACTATCATTACTTAACTGATTATGCTTGTTTATATTTGACCATTTCCATATATGGTAAGTGTGGATATATTATTATGTAATCTACAACTGATTATGTAATAGTATAGTCAATAATATATCTTATCTTATCTTTATGTAATTGATATTAAGATTTGATCTTATCTAAAATTAAAATTTGTTAAATTCAAATAGAACTATAATATACTAGGGATACTATGAGATACTATGAGATACTGTGAGATACCATGAGACACTATGAGACACTATGAAACACTATGAAATTCACAAATACTATAAGATACTATGAGACACTATAAAAACTATAAAATACTAAGAACAATATAAGACACTATAAGAGTACTATGAAAGCTCTGTCAAGATGGACCCTCACTATGAGCACTATGGTACTGTCTAGCACTGTCAAGTTACTCCTAATTTTGCTGATGTACTCACAGAAAAATAAGAATCAATCTCTTAGTGCAAAGTGGTTCAGTGCAGTGGTACTACCCATGCAAAGTAGCAGAATCATGATATCTTCTGTGAAAGTTGCAGCCTCAGAGAGTTAAATCTTCAGCCATAGCCAGGCAGATACCTGGTTCTCTCCTCGACTCTCCAGTCCTGAGCTGGCATACAAGACTTGTCTTTGTGAGATGAAACTTCCATGGAGCCCTCTTCATGGTAGTGGCAACCAGTTTTTTTTTTTTTTTTTTTTTTTTTTTTAGTTAATATACACAATCAGATACGAATTCCTTGCCATTCACAAAGTAGCCCCTAAATCCAAGTGGGATTGAATGGGAAATATAAGCTTTCAACTTGAAGCCACAAATATTCTCCCTCATCTTCTTCAACTCTTCTTTGACACTTGCAGATCTACCCCACCCTCATTGAACCTTTATGCCACCACCACCACATTTCAAATAAATGAAGATGTCTGGAATTTCTCAGAAGATCGACAACCTTGTGAACCATTTGTTGAGTCTGCAGTTGGATGTAACAACTAAGGCCAAAAGAACAATCAGTGATCCCGGCCTATGGGATGGTAACAAGAGCACCTTCTGCCTATGGTGGGCAAAGGTGAAACTATATCTCAAAGTCAAGAAGCTCAACAAATGCAAAGAAACCTATGTGATTGTCAGCTGCTTGGTGGGAGATGCCATCCTATTCACCATCACTCTCCTTGAGAAGTATGGAGAGGAGGACATTGATGACTGGCCAACCATAGCTGACAATGAGACATTGATTGCATCATATTTCATAATAGGCACTCTTCACCACGAGGCTATAAAAAATTACTCAACCTAAAACAAAATGGCAACAATTTTTATGCAGGACTTCTTGGCATTATTTTCAGATGCCAAATGCAGTAAAGAGGAGGCAGTGCACTTGCTAAAAAGAGCAGTGCAATACAAAATTCACATCAAATATGAGTTGTATGAGAAGGCACTTGATGATGACAATTTCAATAGATTAGTGGAAGTGTACACTGCCATCAATCAAAAGTTTGATAGAATTGTGTTGGCCTGGCCCAATATCGGCCCAGCAGCCCCTCAAGTGTCAAGTGCTTGACTCTTTGATGCTCACCTGCTTCCTCGCCTCTCTGTTCTCAGGCTAGGTCAGCAATTTACTTCCACTGGTATCTAACCTGGCCAAGGCACTCCAATGGAAATAGATCATCAAACCCCCTGCACTCTATCCACCCCAGATAACAGAACTTGTTTTGGTTGTCAAAAGAAAGGCCATATTTGGGTAATGTGTCCTATGAATCCATCTTACTGCCCCTAAAACCATGCATTGTATGAGGCTAGAGCAGTAATCTCTGCTCTTCCTCTGCAGGCCCCAGGGTACCCTGCAACATCCTGGCACCCCCAACAGTTGCAAACATCCACTCAGCCCCCTCAAGCACTGCAACCAGTGGCAATAGCCTATTGTCAGACATAGATGATGGAAGAAGCAGAAGTCTACTGGCGAGATTGGCTCACAGTAGAAGCCCTTGCAAAGGCAGGTTTTTAGCACTGACTTCAGATATGAGGGTGTCTGAGGTCTTGGATGATTTTTCTTTAGTTTCTAGTTATGAAAATTCTTTAAATACAAAAAATAGTGAATCAGATTATGTTTCAGTTTCTGATTTCTTTGATACATACTATGATGAGCCCAAATGGGAAGAAGTGGAGCCTGTAATTAATTCTGTCAATTTGTTGTCTTCTTTTAACTATAAAGTGTTTGACATATGAGAACTCACCAAAATGGCTCAGAACAAAAACTATGAGCCTGTCTCATTTCTGTCACATGAATTGTCATCTTGATATGGTAGCTCATCAGATGAATATTCTACTGCAAAGCCTCAATTAAGCTTGGCACCAGAAGAACAATATTGGGTGCTTAATTTCACACAAATACAAAAAAATGACTTAAGTTATAAAATCCCTCATCAAATACAAATGATGCTATATAAGACATGGCACTTATGTGAAAATGCTCTAGAAGTGGAGTTAAAAAGGAATGACCAATCATTGGTCTGGGTGTTCACTTTGGTTAATAGCAGAGCTACTCATTGTTTTATTGATCAAGGATTTGTAACTGCCAATGTCATAGCATGCAAAGAGCTACCATGATCCATAGAGGTCAAAAATGCAGATGGCTTGCCCAACATAGGAAGGGGCATCACACATGTTTGCCACATCAATATGGAAATGAAGGATGGAAACCAAATAGTCTACTCCTTTCCACTGACTCTCTATATATCTAATCTAGCTACAAATGCAGGTTTTTTAGGATACAAGTTTTTACATCATTACAATCCCTCCATAGATTGGATCAATCATACAATGACATTTAACCAGTACGACGCTGTGTGAATCAATAAAATATCTCTGGAGAAACAACAAAGCATAAAAATGGAAGTTCCTGCAGAATTTCATGATTTTCTAGATATATTTTCAGAATAATAATCCATGCGTATGCCCCTGTGAAACTGGGATCACACAATTGACTTGCAGCCTGACAAGAAGGGTCATGTCATTCCTATGCCTCAAACAGAACTCGCTGAGATTCAAAAATTTTTAGATGGCAAATTGGACAAGGGATACATTAGGCCCTCAAAGTCACCTCAGATGGCACCTGTATTTTTTATTTCTAAAAAAGATGGAAAAAAGAGGTTGGTAATGGATTATTGCTACCTCAATCAAGGTATCATCACAAATGCATATCCATTGCCTTGCATTGATCAACTGGTTGATTGGCTTTGTGGTGCTGACTTGTTCACCATGCTGGATCTTTGATGGGGTTATATGAATGTTTGTATGAAAGAGGGTGATGAATGAAAGGGTGCCTTTGTCACTCCTTTTGGGTCCTTCAAATCCCTATCATGTATTTTAGTTATAAGAATGCACCTGCCACATTTTAGACTATGATAGATGATTTATTTCATGATCACTATGATGACACTGGTGCCTACATTGATGATCTTATAGTCTTTACCACTGGTCTTTCTTGTGCTGAGCATGCCCAATGTATTTGAGAGGTATTGCAGGTCCTTTAGGAAAATGATCTGTATTATAAACCTTCCAAATGTTTCTTTTTTAAGGAAAAAGTTGACTATCTGGGTATGGTCATATCTAAAGATGGGGTGGATATGCAAAACACTAAAACAAAAGCTATTGTGGACTGGCTCCAACTGCAATCAGTAAAGCAGGTTCAGTCATTCCTAGAACTCTATAATTATTATCACCGATTCATTGAAAACTTTACACATACAGCCAAGCCACTAATGGAGTTAACAAAGAAAGATGTTCCATGATCCTGGGGACCCATACAAGAAGACGCATATTTATTATTAAAAGAAAAACTCACCAAAGTTCCTCTTCTCACATACCCTGATAGTATGAAAGAATTAAGGGTAGAAACAGACATGTCAGACATTGCTACAAGAGCAGTGCTCTCAGTCCACTGTAAAGATGGCCTCTGGAGACATGTGCCTTTATTTTACACTTGTTTGATGCTGCAGAATGAAACTATCCTATTTATGATAAAGAAATAGCAGCAATCATTTGCACCCTTAAAGAATGGCGCCACTATCTTATTGGGAGCCCAAGATTTGAAATCTGGACAGACCACAAGAATCTGGAGTATTGGAAAAAGCCACAAACTCTATTGCCACACCAAGCTTGATGGCATACCACATTACAAGAGTTTAATTATATTCTGATCTATAAACCAGGATCTACCAATGCTAGAGCAGACACTTTATCAAGGAGACCAGACCATAGGGATGCTGTGCAAAACCTTGATGGCTTGGCTCGTATGATTTTGGCGGGGCGGCTCATGAGCCGCGGCAACACTAGTTTTATCACTGCAGGTCATTATAAACAACATTCACTTAGAATCACCCTTTCTGGAAAAGCTACAGAAAATGTCAAAAACCATAAAGATACTCTCGTCAGTGACTTGTTGGTTTGATGAACAGCTGTCTGTATTTATTAATAACTCAAACCATGTTTTTGTACCTTCTGGATTAAGGATTAAACTATTAACTTTATGTCATGATTCCTCCATTGCTGGACATGCAGGACAACAGCACACACTCTCCACTATCTCTCAGCACTTCTTTTGGCTGGAGATAAAAAAGAAGATAAATGATTACATTGATTATTGCCAAATTTGCACACAATCTAAAGTTACTCTCCTGACCCCTAGCAGGAAAACTGGCACCTTTACTGATACCAAAACATCCCTGGGAGGACATATCTGTCAACTTTATTTCTGGGTTTCCCACTATAAATGGTGTAGACACCATCTGCATCATGGTAGACTGGTTTTTCAAAGAAGTTATATTTATGCCATGTTCAAAAATGATCAGTTCAAAAGAACTGGCCATCTTATTTAGGGATCACATCTGGTGCAAGCATGGGTTACCTAAGACAGTAGTATTGGATTGAGGACCACAATTCTCTTCAGCCTTCACAATGGAGTTGTGTAAATTGCTGAAGATTGAACAAAAACTCTCCACTGCTTATTACCCACAAACAGATGGACAAACAGAGCATGTAAATCATGATTTGGTGCAATATCTACACTGTTACATATCCAAGAATTAGGAATCTTGGCCAAATTACATTAAAATGGTGGAATTTGTGCATAATAATATGGTTACCTGAGCTACTGGTAGCATTTCTTTTGTAGTAACCTGAAATTACATGCCATGCATAGAATTTGAGGTAAAAAATAATCCATCAATTGCTGGTCAATTTCAAACCAAGTTAGGAAAAGCCCATGCTGAAGTTGAAAACACACTTTATGCAAATGCAGAAAAAATGAAAGTGCAGGCTAAGAAAAGGCAATCAGCTGCACTGGAATACAAAATTGGAGAATCTGTCTGGTTATCAATGGATCACTTACAACTGCCAAATGCTTCTGCTAAGCTTACACAGAAATAGATTGGACCATTCAAGATTTTGAAAGTCTCACCCAATACTGTAACTCTAAAGCTACTGGCCAGAATAAAAATACACCCTACTATCAATATTTCATGCATTAAACCATTCAAGGATCAACTACCTGGACAACCAGTTAACAAGCCAGATACTGTCCATATTTCCGAAGATGGTTCCAAGGAATTTGAGGTAGAAAGTATTCTAGACTCTCAATCCACTCGACATAGACTTTCATATCTGGTCAAATGGAAAGGATATGACATCAGTGATACCATATGGCAACCTGCCTCAGATCTCATCAATGCTCCACTAGCAATAAAGGAGTTTCACAAGAAAAATCTGGCTGCACCTAGAAAAGTCCAAGGAGTAACTCTCCAAGAATTCTCATCATTATTTTATGATTCTGATTGATCTGGAATCTCAATTATAAAGATGGGGTAGTGTTATAACCATATTCAAACTCCTCTAAATTCTGTGATCTTAATGGTGTTACACACCAGCTTATGTAATATGACATCACTGGTTTAGGCCGATCATGTGATATAACATCATCAATGACATCACAGGTCTAGACCCTCTTATCTCTTATCTATGATGTCAGTAGACTACCTCATATTAGACACATGTAGCTTAGTCACACCTCATGTATTTAATAGTAGTAGACATATATAAAGTGGTCAAGAGTTGAGCTGAGCTCCAGCTTCAACCTCTTATGTCTTTGTGATCTAAGTTACAGTCCTCCATTATTCCCTTATCATTTTCTCTTGTGGTTAGTAGAGGCCAACAGTTGTGTTCTGCATAGGTCACTTCATTGCCCATTGCCCATGATGAACAGATAGGTGGCTCGAATACTTTGGGTGAGTTTGATGCCTGTCACTAACCCTTTTTTGATGAGCATGTGCAAAGACTAATAATTTAAGTGTCCAAATTGGCAGTATAGTAGCTCAATCTTTGAGATGGGGGTGGTGGCATGATAGATGGTCTTGTCAGATCTGTGTCATGATATGTCCATATGGTATAGTCAATCAGCTCATCTAGTTGCAGTGAAAATAATATGGTAGGATTTATGGAGGACTTCATGCATCATCTGTCTATTGTCTTTAAGTTCAAATGTAACACAGCATCTAGCACCAAAGAGCATGTAGCAATCAGCATCATTGAGTCACAAGACAGATACAATTGATAGATTAGATGATGGAATGTGGCATATGTTGTGCAATTTAAGGTTTATTGTGTCACCAGATGGTCTGCTAGTGAGCAAATGTGCTTCGCCATGACCTGCAATGACTAATGTGCCATTTCTGAAACCATTGATATTTCCAGATGAGGGTAAGTAGGACTTGAAAGATGAATGGTCTGTAAGTATATGAGTCGATGCACCCAAATTGATAATGGAAGTTACACTCAGTGTCGTGTGTACACTGTATACAGAGTCTGTGACAAGCAAGGGTGTCATAGACATTTTGAGGCCTGTTTCTGTGATAATGAGGGATTTTTCTAATATGACATTTGATGTCTCATTTCCCCCTTCCTCTGTAGTAACCTTGGCTTTCTCATTCCATTTTCCTTTTCTCTTTCATTTTAGGCCCTTGCCTTTTTTTCCACCTTTTTTTCCCAGCATTCATCTTTTGTGTGACCTTTTCATTTGCAATTTATGCAAAACTTTGCTCTAATAGCATGGGTGGTCTGTTTGAGGGTAGCTAGTGTTGTAACCACAATGGCGTTAACCTAACTGAAGTGCTCTATGCACCTAAGGCAACCTTATTCTAGGGTTACAGATATGGATCCAGCCCCTTTCCCTTATCAGGCACCTTCTTCATCTTACATATCTCTTCATCTTAGCACCCTGATCTTTGTTTGTACCTATTGACACTTTTATAGATGCTCACCTATTCTATATCGGGTTGTATCTTGATAGATCTCCCGATCGTATCTCAGATCTCGATCCAGATCTCAGGGCCAGGTAAGGCTATGCCTTCTCTTTCATTCCTCCCACCACCACGGCATGTCTACCACATGTCCTTATCTCTGTGGTGCTACCCTGGACCCTTCTTATCTCTACTTCCTATTTAAGTAGTGCCCTCTGCCCTCACCGGCCCTAAGCTGGTCCGTGCACATGGTCTGTTAATATATATAGGGCACTGTGGTCAACTGGGATTCCCCAGCTTGATTCTAGTTGTCCTTCTTCGGCTTGCACCTCTTGTGGCCTAGCCCTAAGTGTATTGTCATCATCCAGTATCCTCTGCTTAGCAAGGTATTAGATTAGGCCTTATCGCTCATCACTCCTCCTCTATGAGTCATACCTCGCCCTTAACACTGCCACTGGTATAGCCGTGTACAAGTAGTCAGCTTCCTACCATCTCCCTGAAGATTGCCGGGTTGCTATAACCAAATCCTGGTGTGGACTAGCCTGAGCATTCCTTTGCGCTGACACTCCCCCTGTCCTCTTCATCTCCTCGAAGTTAGGTTTAGTGTGTTACTAGTTCGCAACAGCTAGTGCTATTTTCGATGATGCAACACTAGTAGTGGCTAGAGTCTGGTGGTGCTTTTCTTCAAGAATCTCTGATATTATACCTGAGAGCATAGTCACAGTTTTATCAATCCATATGCCCTTAACAAAGTAGTCCCACAAGTTGGAGTCCTTGAGATCACATGGTAATGTTGAGAGGAGGATAGCAGTAGTGGACCACTCCAGTATAACCAGATTTGCAGTTGTGAGGTGCTGCATGGCTTCCTGGTACTCATTTATGTGCATAGATATGTCTCTGCCACTTGATAGGTGTTTTGTTAGAAAGCAAAACCATTAGATGTATCTATGTGAGCAGTGGGCAGGTGTGCTATTTTAGAAATAATCTCAGCTTTGAGACAGCTTGTGATCATGACGGATGCAATGATATCCATTTTTTACCATACAATGAGTTGGGCAGCATCCATAGGCTGCTTGAGGGTCCCATCAGTGACTTCGAGCAAGTTGTAAAAACTGAGCACTTTCTGCATGTAGTGTGACCTGTTAAACATTAGAATAGTTGCAATGCTTCTGGAGTCTTCTGAGTGCTTCTGGAGCATCCCAAACCCTTCTGGGAACTCAGAAAGCTCAGAAAAGCACTCAGAAGCACCAGAATATCTGAAACTATATATGGAATGCAGTACTAATAGTAATACATGTCATAACAGTTCATATTGCTTGTACATATATAAAATCCAGCAGAGCTGGATTTAATATAGGAGTTTGAACATTTTCTCTCTGATCTCACTTGACAACCTTAGATGATATCAAAGGTGAGTATACTGACGAGGGGCTTCCCAGCCCTCAAACATGACCAGATAAAGTAACCATCTTGATTCACAAGGTGGTCTTCAGAGCTCTTGGGGAAAAAGTTGCTCAAGATTGCAGGCATATCCCATAATATTGAAACAGTGGGAATGGGTGCTAACATGGATGGCAAGAATAACAAAGTTCCTGAGCCTTAATTCAACATCGTAAAATTAGGTGAATATAATGAAAGTGAGTGAGAAATCTGGTGAGTTCATTGTTTCAACTGATGGTGAAATTTTCATACATCGGGGCTCATAATCTAATGATATTGAGCTCAGTCGAGAGTAAAGAAATGACTGTGTTGTGATTGTTTGCCATGTCATTTCCCATCTTATCTTTGGCATCAATCTTATCTTATCTTATCTCATGCAGTACCTATCTTATCTGTAGGCCTAGACTGGTATCATGTGACCTATGATGTATGGTCTGGACTATGACGTCACCATGACATCATTGCTGACTGATGCATAACATCATACTTACTAAGTAGCTTTAGAGTAGCCCTTTGGTACTTGGTCCATGCACAATAGTCAGTAGTATATAAGGTAGCATACTTGTGGTAGTCACTCCCCAGTCCTATATCACAAGTGTTGTCATTCATAGGTGAGCAATCCTTTAAGACTCATTCCTCACCCTCATCGACGATATAGCTGGATAGCCAACACCAGCTTGCAACCTCATGCAAGGACATCAACCCAACACTAACCATTACATGCAGTTACTGGTACAGTGAGGTGCAAAACTATTGCAATACCTAACCCCAAACTGGGGTGCACAGCATCCCACAATCACTCATGAGAATGTTACTTTGCTTTGGTGGGAACAAACAAAGTACATACCCTTGGCTACAACATTGTCCCTGGGATCATGTGATTTGATTCACACACTCCCAAGATACATCCATTTCAAAACAGCAATACCATTGCAATAGTTTTTCACCCTTCACTCAGCACATTGAAATCAAGTGTTATGTTTGGTCATGCAAACAAAGATACACATAGTAGGAATATGTCTGAGTTCAAAATAGTTCACATGCATCTTTGTTTCCAACCACAACCATCATAAGATCCATCTCTTCTGCTCAAAAACACACCATCCTCTCTATGCTTGATGCTGGTCAATCTGCCAACTCCATTGCATCTTCTACTGGTCTCCATGTGTCTACCATATCCAGAATACACTCTAAAGAGCATTCTGAGCTTCAGAAGGCTGCTGGAGGTCATTCATCCAAGCTTTCCTCTGCCAATGTCTGCTATGCCATTCGTCTTATCTTCTCTGGAAAGGCAGAGAATGCTGTTCAGGTTACTAAGGCACTCACAAATATAGTCAACTAGCCTCTCTCTACTTCCACAATACACAGACACTAAAAGAAGACAAGTATGAAAGCTGTGGTCAAGTCAAAATGACCTCTTCTTTCAGTCAAGCATTGTAAGGCTCATTTGGACTTTGCTTATGCCCATAAGAATTGGACTCTGGAGGACTAGAAGAAGGTAGTATGGTCTAATGAGACCAAAATCAATCGCCTAGGGTCATATGGGTGCAAGTGGGTGTGGAAAAAGGTAGGGGAAGGGCTTAGTAATAGGGTGGTGGAAGGTACAGTCAAGTTTGGAGGTGGTTCTTTGATGATGCAGGGGTGTATGACTTGGCAGGGAGTTGGCTATGCTACTAAGATTGATGGTAGGATGGATGGAGACCTTTACCTTCAGATTTTGAAGGATGAACTGCTAGATTCTCTGCAGTTTTATGGTCTTGATCCTCCTGACATCATCTTTCAGCAGGACAATGACCCCAAGCACACTTGCAAGAAGGTAAAGGATTGGCTTCATGAGCAGGATTTTCACACTATGGTATGGTCTGCACAGTCTCCTGACCTTGACCCCATTGAGCATCTCTGGGGTTACCTAAAAAGGAGACTAGCAGATCATGAATCTTCTCCTAAGGGGATTTATAAATTGTGAGAGAGAGTTTAGGTTGATTGGGAGGGGATACCAGCTGAGGAGTGTCAGAAGTTGATAGAGAGCATGCCTAGAAGGGTTCAGGCAGTTATCAAGGCAAAGGGAGGTTATACCAAGTACTAATATATTCAACATATCAGAAGGTGCAAAACTATTGCAATGGTATTGCTGTTTTGAAATGGATGTATCTTTGGAGTGTGTGAACCAGATCACATGATCCTGGGGACAATATTGTAGCCAAGGGTATGTACTTTGTTTGTTCCCACCAAAGCAAAGTGACATTCCCATGAATGATTGTGAGGCACTGTGTGCCCCAGTTTGGGGTTAGGCATTGCAATAGTTTTGCACCTCACTGTATCTCTTCCTTCATCCCACCTCAACTACTTATAGTAGTCTCCACCCTTACTCAACTGTAGGTTAGGTCGCATCAGACTGTATTATGTACCTAATGATATTGAGCTAGGTATATGGTTAGTAATTAGGTGGTAATGAGTGTCAATGAGTGCATACCTCAGTCGAGAGTAAAGGAATGACTAAGGAATGCACATGGCAATATGGAGCTATAAGTAATGAGCATGCATGGGAATAATGTGCTAAAAAAGGTAAACTAGTTGTATGTACTGCATCATATCCCAACAGAGGTGAGGGTCAATGGTCAACTCAGAATCAATGTAGTGAATGAAGGAGGTGATATGGATGTGGGGCTAAGCAGGCTTAGCTTTTGCTTTGCCCTTGCCCTTGTGGCCACCATATCTGCCTTGAGGCCCTTTGTTTTTGCATATGCTACCATTAGACTGCTACTGCTGCTTGAACTTGGGTCCTCCTCCTTACATTTGCCAGCACTGATCTTGTTGGCCTGAATCCTTCATGTGATGCTGATCCTAAGAGAGGATCATAGCCTTCTGGATCTCATTGACAGTGGGGTCCTTGGCCTTCCCAAAGGCATCCTTAGCATGCACAATCATCTGTGCAATAACATCCATTAAAGGAGGGAGCTTGGTAAGAAGTAACATAACTTGGATTTTATCAGAGAACTTGTAGCCAGCCTAGTCTAGGCATGAGAAGAGGTTGATAACCTTGCAAAGAGAAGGTGCTGGGTGAGAGGACTGAGTGACCTTGGCATCAAGCAGCTCCTTGAAGAGTGCAAAGACACCAGTGATGCCAGGGGCAATATACTCAGCTCTGAGATCCTTCATAAGGTCATCAGCAATGAGGCTGGAAGTGTACTTCTGCTTGAGGGACTCAGAAAGGTGCATGCACACCAAGCTGACTATGGTAGCATTTGCCTTGATCCAGGCAATGAATAACTTGCATTTCTCCTTGGTCATGGTAGCCAAGAGAGCTGGCTTAGAGAACTCAGTGCATACAAGTATATAGTATTTACCACAAAATTTTTGTTTCAAGTTGAGGTCAGTCCAAAATGTTTCACAATGTGGCCTGTGGCAAGACATTATGCAAACAATCACAGTGAATAAGTATATAATTGCACAAACAGGCCCACAAGGCTTCATTTTTATTATTAAACTGTGCCAAGCATCACACTGCTGATTGGTTAGAATCTAGTAGGAAATGACTCAGACCATTTCAAAGGATCTTGTTTTGAGCCTTTTTTTTGATGAACTTCTTGGCATGGCACCCACTCTGAAACCCTGACACTGGAGTCATTTTTGGTGAAAGCATTTCAGTGGGTTTTGGAGCAATGGCTCTGGACTTCAGAAGGGCCTAGATAGAATGGCAGTACTAATGGATCTTGGATCTTGAATTTGATTGGATCATCTGGTGAGATATATCGAATGCCAAGTCATTGATATGTATCAACAACAAACAACAAATACAAGACGACATACACAAGTTGACAACTTGAATACTAGTAGCCATTGTGGTTGACGATCAATTGGGAATTATTACATATAATAATCAACAGTAATTCAACAACTTCGCCAGCATTACTGTAACATACACGAACATGGTGAACGACTTGTTTCAAACTACATCCATGAACCTATCCTTAAAAACAAGCGCTCGCGAACACCCTTATGTCAGAGGTGACACTGAACGAACCGTCCTCGATGTCCCAACACCCAACCATATCCCAAACTCGGAGACTCGACTCGACATCAGGTTGAGTGACGGAGAGCTTACATGGAGGTCCTGCACGGGTGAGAATGGCAGTATGGAACATCTGCAGATTGTCCATATCCGCGACGCATTCGACCACGGCAAGTTTGCATCGAGGCGTGCTACGCATAGAAATAGCAGCATAGAGGGCCTCCAAATCTGTCCCGGGTAAATCCTCTTCATCACCCAATTCAATCTTGCGAATGTCCATTTGCTTCAACTCCAATTCTTCCAATATTGGCACAAACATGAACTGATCTTGATCCTCATCAGCGTGTCCATCTTGTGCTTCCATGCAGTCCCGAGATCCGGCAGCTGCAGAGAGTAAAGATCCCAAGTTGGGCACGTAACCACTCTGCAACAAAATATAGCGGACATTCGGGATGCGTCCCAACATTGTCCTCCAAAATGCCAGCGAGTATGGAGGCTCGGTGATGACCATACCTCCTATGGATGTCAAGGGAAAGGAACTGCAAACCAAGGTGATCGTTTCGTCCTCGGACGACGATAAGCCATCATCGAGGGAAACATTAAGATGTCCAGATTCTGAATCCATGTTAGACCCTTGAAGTGAATTGAAGTCAAGCTCAATTTTTACTGAGACGCATTCAATAGCCACAAAGCACGCTGAGCCAGAGCGTGTAGGATCAACGATGGCAATCCTTTGTGCGAGGAGAGTCGACAGCTGAACAAGATCATCTGGGGTGCAACCAGTATCAGCGTTGCAATCCAGCGTGACTTTTGCTCTCATTGGGATGGTTACGCGCGAAAGAAAGACAATGATCGTGGAAATGGGAGCATCGAGTGAAAGGTCAGAGAGTCGAGACAAATCGACCAATGGAGTGGTAGTAAGCTCTCTGCTAAACAGAAAACCACGAGCGCTCAGAAGGGCATTATGAAGAGTGAGATGCACCAGGTGAGGCATAGAACGCAGCAAGGCAAGTATTTGCGCTATATTTTGATGAAAGCGGCTAGAAATTGAATGAACTTCAAGGGTTGTCAAGACAGTGAGCCCCAAGGAATACCAGGGTATCTCACACCCAGCCAGCTTCAGTGTTCGGAGGGCCGGGGTGTTTGAAATCCTTGGAAAAGTCACCTGAGATACATCTTTGAGGTTCATTGATAATTCCAAATGCTGCAGGCAAGGGACGTATGAAGAAAGAAGTCTGGAGAGTAACTCGTATATCTTTCTCTTGGAAGCATGATCGCTCAGTGGATAGATGTAAAGTTCTTGGACGCGACTTGTATGGTCCATTATCAGCTCCAGGATCGGTAAAAGATACAATGCTCCCTTTTGAGCAGGAAGCATCAGCCATATCTTCAATGGTGCCTGTCCAGACCTCGCCAACAGTTCCTGTGTCCAGCGCCGCGACATCATGGGGATGTAAGTCCAGAGAGAGTGGCAATTGAGGGCCACGTCCCTCCAGTGGTGACAAACATGGGAAACGTTGACACAAAGGGGCACAGTCAGGGTGAAGTTGTAAATTGGCCTCCTTATTATGTTTGGAGTTAGAGCGTAAAGCATGAATATGTTTGCAAGGATCTCGACCGGAACGCGAGAAATGAGAGAGGGAGAGTTCCTTGGCAGACTGCAACAACTCTGATCACGAGCTTCCGGTAATTGTTTGTCCGCACAGGATAGGGCCATTCGTTCCATGGTGCAGTGCAGCAGAACAAAAGACGTCGAACCTAAGCCTGGCCGCCTACGTGTTGCTCGACAATTGACAACAGACACAATTCAAGCTAGGGTACTAACGGTAATCCATCAGCGTTGGAATTCGATTCACAAGAATTATTCAACCTACTACCTGGTTGAATGAAGATGGCGGTGACTGGGCGAACTTGAAGGCGAAGGCAAAGCAAAGACCGATATAAATAAGAAACGACTATAAGCGAGGTCACGGACCCAGCATCACAGAGAAAGCGGGCGCAGGTTTAGTCCATACCTGGGAGACCTGTGCGTCAACAGCTTGAAATTCTCAGGAAGATCCGTCCCGGCGCCTGTGCGGATGGCGTTCAAACTGTACTGTAGATGAAGATGAAGCGTCATGTGACCAGCAAGAAAAAAATAACATCCTATTGATCCTACAGTACTTTTCTTTCCTTCAAGTGGTCAGTTCCGATGCTCATGGCATTCCCCTCGAGCTCAAGGGTACCATACAAACTATACTTTACACATTTTATAACCAGGGGCAGATATGGGCTCGGGTGTGGATGTGTGGAGTCGGAGTGGACGCTCAAGGAGAGAATCAAGGTCATCATCGCCCGTGTGTCTGCCGCAGCCCCGCGCGATCCCTTTGGCGCGGTTGCCGTAAGTTATCACCCGCCAAGGGCATAGAGATCGAGTTGGATGAAGATAAGGCTGTACCGTTCCTCAACCTGCTCGCTGACTTGGAGCACACGCCAAATCGTCTTTCTTCGATCTCCACCGGGGCCGCTGAATGCCATTCATTACTGGACCGGCCATTTTGCTTGCCTGGCATCGGTCTCCACGTCGGCTTTGCGGCCGACAATTTTTTTCAGGCAAGGGTAACTTGTGGGTAAGTAGTACTTTGCCATCAACAATACCCCCTATCCGTCCTTGAGCTTGAAGCTTGACCCCATACCCTCTGCAAGAGTACGAACAGGTAATTTTAAACTGACATGTGAATAACTCGTTGAGGATTTACCTGCAGTGGCAGGGCGGCGGACATGACTCAGATGACGACGACGACGACGCTGTCAAGCACACCATATTGCACGGCGAAGGGCGCGAAGAGGACAACGTGCCGTCAAACGTACCAACTGACACTGCGCTATCTAGTGCGTGAAAGTGACGACGATGGCAACAATGCGTCGGCCCAGAATGCACATGCTCATGGTCTACGGGAATGACGACGTGCGCCGCTGAAACGCCAAATGGTGTGATGATAACTCGGCCAATGATGATGCGTCGACCGATGTAAGCTGCACACAAAGACAATGACGACGACGACGTGCAGCTGAAAAGGCAGTTAGCGATTCAAAGGTGCAGCCAATTGGAAGACGAAACATGATATTGTTGCGAAGACATACGCACGAGCTGGATATGACATTCCAGAGATACTGTATTGGAATCTGTCTTGTTTAGGGAAGCTCTCCACCACCCCGGTGACAGGCGAGAGGGAAGGGGTGGCGTTACTTAGCGGGTACTCACCATCGTTGCTCAAGCTCTTTGTGGTTGTCGACGCAGAGGAGATGTTGAGGAAGAGGGGAAATGGGAAGTTCTACAAAGGCAGTCTGTCAGAGAAGAGCTGACTCCGGTGAATGTTATGTACGAGGAAGGCAAAGTTGCAAAAGAAAGTTGTGATGGGCTGCTTGTACATATGTAATTGAACTTGTCGTAGCGAACTGAAATATCCTGTACACCTCGTCCTTGCGAACGCTATCACGATATCGTACCGAGAACGGACCCTTTCAGAATTTCTCGCGCAAGCTATGTATGTATGACTACAGAATCTAAGATGCCCACAACACTGTGTGGTTCACAGCAGATCATTTCCGCACAAAACCAACCCGGTCAAACAATTCAACGCTCCTACCTGTCTAATAAGTCACCTTCAAGCAGCGATCATAATTGCCATTTTGGTTGGCACCCCACCAGGAGGGAAATGGGTGTGCGGTACCTGTCGCACCTTGAACAGCAAACGATAGAATGAACACCATGACCTGTGTTCCCCCATCGAGCGCTGTAGAATTTTAGATTTGTTTCTGACACAGTATTGGTATTGAAGAAGGAACACACCTGCTCCGACAAGATAGTTGTATTTGACAAACCAGCGTGGATGACGCGTTCTGACCCACCACTGGAATACGATTGTAATGATGAAGGAAGACAAGATCATGGAGTTGATCCCGACGCAGAGCCAGCCAATATATGCGCTGATCAGACCGAACGCGGTCAATGGCATCAGATATTGCACTCGTGACAACGCGGAGCACGCCCACTTGCCAGATAATGGATGGGTAAAGGTAATTGGCACGGAGCTTGGGCCAATATTGATGAACGATCCAGAAGGGCACAGGCACAACGAGTCCGATTAGATATGACAAGGGGACCCACTGGTACCTGTTACCGACGGAGAAGAGTTGATGACTAAGACCACCCCAAGCTATAGCTTGCGAATTGTACTGCTGGGGCTGTTGACCAGACCAAATGTTTGTTCCTTCGATGGAAAGTAAAATGTCTCTTTCGTGGTCGATGATAGAATTCATCAAGACTAGAAAATGAACGTGAGGCTCTGCAGGATAGAGCGCGAAAAATCCATACAGTAATTCAAAATGGCACCCAGAAGAGTGCCGATGATCTGGGCAGTGAAGGTAGCACGCGGAGGGAGCTTGGCATCTATAAAAACAAAAAATATGTCGACGCTCGCCCTAAATGTGCATGCTTTCCGAGAAGACCTACATTGGCTAATCTTGAGGTCAACGAGTAATTCAAGACCTTGTGAGACGGTGTCTGCAAAAAAAAAAAATCGGATTACATCATATGGGCATATAAAGTAACCTTACTGAAACTATACAAAACAAAGTACATGTTAGCCATTGGTCTGCCGGGGTGCAAGTATCCTGCAGTCATTTGCACGAGGGTTTCTAGCCATTTTCTTACTCATTAGAACCTAGTTGATCAGGCCGTTCCGACTCACGAATTGAGAGCCCAACACCGGTGATAGCGTACAATCCTCCAAGGAAGAGGATGGATATAATTGCCATAAGCTCAGCCACGACGAAACCCCACCACGGTAGAGTGGAATTGCTCTTGTAGATAACTACCAGCGCCATTGCAGACGATGCAATAAATGTTATGCAGTACCAGCTATTTGGGACGTCAGGGTACTGAAATTAAGATTCAATAGTTGACGTTTGTTATCTGACAAAATGCCCGAAGACCCTACCTTGAGCATTTGAGCGTAGTGAGGGTCAATATCTTCGTTTTGGTCAGGCGGTTCCCGCATTCCATCATTCTTCCAGAACATCCAGTCTACTTTATTCCAGCGAAATTCTTTCCACTGCTTGAAAAGGTTGGAAGGGTACATCCAGCTCCAGGCTGAGCATAAGTCATTGCGATTCCAAAGTAGCAAGTGAGTCACGGTCGCTGCTAATGCCAAATTTGTGGAAAGCAGATATACAACCCATGTTCCGGCATAGTACGGCAATCCCTGTTCGGCGAGAAGTGTGGGGTCAACTTCATAGTTTTCATCCAAAATCAGTGTTTGGTTGTACACAGTCCCATTTTTGTAGAACAACAGTTGAGAGAGCTGCGAGTTATATTCAATACGGCAGCAACTACAAAGAACATCCGCACGTACAAAGGGGAGATGTCGGGATTCCCAGATATTGTTATAATAGACAAAAACGAAAGAAACCCTAACGGGAACACATAAACAGTGCATCGTAATAATTTACGCACTCACATGCACAGTATGTTCCCTATGAAACAAGAAACCTGTAGTCTTGTGAGCCATGATGCCTCGTTACGTTCTGCCTTAGACTTACTAGGACCCTTAGGGGTACCGCCATGGAGCCGGACAGGTACTACGAGTAGGTGCATAACCAAGATATCCGCCTTGTGCAAAAACTAACCTGCCAATCGAATGAAATGGAAAGCAGGCCCAGACCTTGATTTCCATTACTTCCGCCGAAAATTCGAGAGACGGTAGCATTATTTGGAGCGGCAAGACAAAAGATCGAAAAACCAGTCAGAAGCGGGAAAATCCATTCTGGAAAGAGCTCCCATATAAAGATTCTGTAAATCCAGGGGAAATTATCGAATGAGAAAATGCTGAGTGGAATGCAACTTACACTCCGAAAACGACGTAGAACACCTTGAGTCTATGGCGAGCGCCTGCACCATCTTGGAAAAATGCGTCAAGCATCGACATCAATGGAAGCACTCCTGGATAGAGCATCTTTGAAGGATATATTAAAATCGCTTTTAAATGCAGTGCATCAGGAAATATAACATACAACCTTTCAACAACAACTCACATCTTAGGACGCCACCGATTCCATACCCAAGAAGCTGACTAGAAAACAACAAGAGGATGGATACAGTAAGGTCCGGGGTGATGTTGTAATACAGTCGTTGAACGGCAAGGACCTCCGTAGCGAGTGCAGAATGCGCAGCTGCACTAGCCATTATGATGATGAACGTGTTCTCTTTTTTGTTGAAAGGATGCTATGCTAAATGAGAGGGTGGGAATGCAGAGATAATCGGGACATACAGGGTTCAGGTGGCGAAGTAGTCCGCGGCGGGGAATGAGCATCTCCATCGCAGATCCAAGAACATAGGATATGATACCAAGGAACATCATGGACACCGATACCGTTTGCTGAAACCAATGCTTGAACCCATAAAATGAATGCAGAAACTGGTTAACCCACCGGCCTAAAATAATAGATTTGGGCTACATCACATGAGAAAGGGAAACAAAGAGATGACGATGAACACACCTAGCGAGCCACCAAAAGCAGACAGACCAAGCCCCAGGAAGAAAGCACGAAAGGTCCATGGATTGAGAGAGGGACTATCATCGACAGAAATAACTTGAGTTGCGATATCACGTTCAGTGTCGAGGACGACATCTGGTGCATTTTCAATAAATGCAGCTTCGATATCAGAATTTGAGTGGCATGGCTTTTCTTTGCTGCTCATACTTCGAGTCTTGTATCACGCTGGTTAGATGTTGGAGCGTCGGCTGTTTGTCCATGTAAAACATATAGGCACGAACCGGAGGCCATCTGGATGTATTAGTCGTATACTATCGACAAGCGATCATCCGAGATAAAATCCGATGCCCGAGTAGACCGGCGATCGGGCGCTATTCACACTTACTCTATTGTCATGGCTAACCAACGTCGCCATTTAAATCGTTTTCTTTCTGATATGATAACTCCGAGCTTGTACCGCATCTGTTTGGAATCCATCCATTGATTTTGTAGCGTTTTTTTTTTAAATCCTCTGTGAGAGTTGCCACTGGCCACGTTCCGGAGCCTTTAATCATGCCGCATAAATTCCACCACGTAGATACGGGGTAGCTTTCCTTTGAATTGTGTCAGTGAAACATGCATCCAGATACTTGACGACTACGAACTGTTTAAAGTTGTGGAATCATTTTATGAAGCAACCGGTGGCTTAAAGCGTAACGCTTGGGTGATCTGGTTGCAGGCGACCCCGATTCTGCCCAAGGTATGGAAATATGTAGCAGGACATCGGGCCGTAGTAGCACCGTGGCTTGCACATACAACTGATTGACACGTGCTTGAGGGGTGCCCTGTAGATTTTATTTCAGATACGAGAGCTAAAAAGTTGTAGTGACACTCACGTGGGAAACTTGTTGATTATTGGGTTCAGTTGTCTACTGGAAGGCAGATCATAAAAATAAGGTATAGCGTGACGTCAGATCACAACGATTTCAGATCTACACACAGAAAAGACGAAATGATGAGATAGAATGGTGTAGGAGGTATCGCATACATGATTACAGTTTGGCGCTGCGTTTCTTGGGCCGCGTTTGCTCGGGGTTGTACCCATCTCCACCCTTGCCAACGTCGTCCAAGCCCTGGCTCTTCCACTCGTTGTGAATTTCTTTCTCGGCGGCTTGATCGCCAACCCTCGACGCATCCCGACCCGGCATAGTAATTGACTGCTCGGGATCGAACTCGCTCTCCGCCTTGCAGATCGCCTCGACTTCCTTCTCCACTTGTTCCGTCATACGTGGGTGCGCCGCGGTAAGCCTGCACTCGCCACCCCCGACGTCTTGCATCTGTTCATCCACCCCATCCCGCGCCTTGTCGCCAAGTACATCCTTCAGAATTGGCATCGCTCCCCCGTCCGAGTCGCTACTCTCCTCCACACGCGCCTGGTCCTCGGCGACCCGTTTTCGAAGACCATCTCTGTGCCAGGGTCTGGTGCCTCTCCCACTCATAAACCTCCTCCACGCGATCCCGATCTTCCGCCACTCCCCCGTCCGCACTGCATTGGTGCCCGCAGGCGGACGCAGCACCCGAGCAGCCGTCTCATCCGCATCGATACCCTCCCGCTCACAAGCCACACGGAGCGGGTTCGCAGTCGTAAGAAACGCAAACGCAATCCGCCGCGCCATCGTCGGCGCGTTTGGAGCCTCCACCTCGAACTCGGGCGCCCGGCCATACCCGATCGTAGCAGCCTTGATGAGGATAGACCTGTGAGACCTAATCATTAAGCCTCCCTGTTTTGCAAGCGACAAGCCGCATCTCCGTCACCGGGTCGTGTGCGAAACGAGAGAGAGAGAGAGAGAGAGAGAGAGAAAGAAAGAAAGAAATACTGACGCTGTGAGCCCAAACACGGGTTTGACCCCCTCTGCTTCACGTCCCGTTAGAAACCGGTGCAGACGAATGGCGCCACTGCCACCGTCCCATGGAAAGTCCGTGAAAGAGTGATATGGGTTGTTTGGATCCGCAACGCGCCCACTCGCCAGTTGAGGTGTCGATAACAAGAATGAGACCAACGGTTGTGCAAATATCGACATCACCTCGGAAGAGTTGAGGTTCGGCTTTTTTTTTTTCATACGACAGGTCAGTAAAAATGCAGAGTAACTCGCACAATAGCATATGTACCTGTAAGCCATAGTCAAGTATGAGAACCACTACACTGAAAAAACAAAAAAAGAAAAAAAAAGAAAACGTAAACAGGTGGGGGGTAATCTATAACCACAAGAATACGCACGGCGTGACCAGCATCTCCCCTTTTGCGACGTGTGGTTCCATAATACACAACAACGGCACTCGTTCCTTGTCCTCCGGCAGCCCGATCTATGTAGCCCAATCCCGCTCGAATAAAAAGGTATCCACAGCACTCGACGTAAGAAGCACACACACACCTCTTCAAACGCCTCGCGTCTCTGTAAAAAGAAGAACGAGTCAGCCCTCCGGCCCCATACTATACTGGATGCCAATCCCCAGCGAAAGAATCACTCACCGCCGTACACTCCACTGTCCCGTCCTGCACGTCCACTTTCCCCCCCGGCAACGCCGTATCACCCGCAAACGCCCTGAGCGCTTCCGATCGTCTAGTATGGCATTACCACCAACCCAGAATCCGTTGATCGACACACACGTTCATCACGGGCATCATAAATCATAAACATATACTCCAAAAAAAAAAAAAAAAAAAAAACAACGACACACTGCATGCGCACCTGCTGAGGACCACATACAAATCCCCCGACCGTCCTACGAACAGTGGCACGAGCACCGCCGCATGCTGTCCCCTCGGGAACCGCGCACCACGGGCGCGTACGGCCCGGTAGCTGAGCAAGTTGGCGATACACCTGCACCCGTCAGTGGGTCGACGTCCGAACGATGTTGAGCACAGGTAGTCGGAACGGATGGGTACGCACGCACCCCTTGGACTCGTTCGTCACCCCGGGCAATGTCTCCACATGCGCTCGAATGCGCTCGGTTTCTGGATATGGATACTGTAAAAAGTCATCGTCGACTCCGTGTGCCAATGCCTTCCTACTCGAACGAGTCCTGGACCGGCGCGTCCGACTGGCGTGTCGACGGTCGCGTTGAGCGCCATCCTGATTCGGTCGAGGGCGAACGCCGTTGTCGGATGGTGACATCTCCAAGTGAGTGCAGTGCCGACGACTGTTTGGCAAGATGTTCAACTGGAAAGGTTCGGTGGTGGTGGGTGCCACAAGAACAGGTACGGGGAACAACCCGATCATAGGCTGTGCCAATGCCAACATACGATGCTCTGTCCATGCAGCTTATAATAATACTACTGTAGTATCTTGTATGGCAATTCATAATGACAATGATGACGATAATGAGGATGAATGACGGGTTCAACGATGACGAACAACGACGGAATGAGCGGAATGAAAAGAAAGAAAGAAAGACAGAAAGAACCCGACAAAAGTGTGTCATTGGTATATAAAAAAGAAAAAAAAGTGCTTGCTCTGAACAAAAAAAGAAAAAGAAAAAGAAACGCACTACGACTCGGAATGGTTCTACCCCCGTGCAATGATGATCCCCAATATTGTTATGTGGATGGCGTCCAACAACGTTTCACGACTGCGACAATATCTTGTCAATCGCCTCGTTCATAAAATCTTTGCGCATCGTCAAGTCCGCTTTCGGGTATCTCGCCATCATCGCTTCGCGTGCCGTCCTACAATTCATAATTCAACCGTCAAGAGTTATCCCTTCCCAACCATTATTGGAATGATCGTCCACTCACTTTTTCGTCACCGTCATCAAATCTTGAGCACTCAAATACCCCCTCAACGCATACACCAACTCCTCGTCCGTCGGATTCGGGTTCATGCTCGGCCCAGCCGCCAACGGGTTCACAGACGTCGCCATCGAAAACGTCGACATGCGGAGATTTGGCGTCGAACCCATACCCATACCACCGCCCATGCTACCCATGCTCATCGTCGGATGATGCATCGGGCTCATAAACCCACTTCCACCACCCACTTGCGAACCGCTACCGCTCGCAAACGGATTCATGCTCATGCTCATCATCGTCGCACGCGGATCCACCATTGGACCATGCACGCTCCCCGCGGTATGCTGATACCCAAGTGGCCCCATCACCCCACCACCACCATAGTCCGAACCAGCAGCACTTCCGGGCGAAAACGACGTATGCGGCATAAACGGCAATGACGGGAGCCCGTACTGCGACATGGTCGGAGGAGCAAGAGGCTGTCGGCCTTCGTACATCGAACCCTGCCGGGACCCAGCGTGACTGTGATGCGAAGCCGTGCCCCGAAGGTTGACCATCGAACTATTGTTCACCATGTTCGTGTCCCGGTAAAAGTCGCCCCCTATGGATGGATGAGGTGACCCGTGTCGAGATGGCGGTAGGAACCGCGCTTGAGGGCGCGCCTTGCTGATGCCAGTCTCGTCCGAATGACGCGACGTTCCATCCCATGCTTCCGCTTCATATTCTGCCAGAGGCATGTACATCGAGTAAAACAACTGGAAAGACGCGCGCGACTCACCACTAAACTTTTTGAGCGGAATCATCGACTCGTCGAACCGCTCGTCCTCGCTCACCACCACCTTTTTGCTCCCTCCATCGCCGATCACGACACGCGTGTTACCCCACGAAAAATCGTCCATGCACCAGAATGAATAGATCGGGAGGAAGAAGCCATACACTGGATATCTAATTTCCAAGTCAGGGCACCAAGGCTGGCGAAACGGCATATCAAGAACCAACGCACGAAAGCAAATAAACAACCATCCAACCCACGAGCATAAACTCGCGCTTGATGATGAAAATCAATGCCTACGACGTGTCAGCAGGCTCCTGCTCATTATCCTGCATGATCAAAACATACCTGCAATCCGTACGTCACGGCCAACATGACCAGGGAGATCACAGGCAATGCGCTTTTCCCGGTAGCCACCACAACCACCAAATAAACGAGCTATAAGAAATCGCTGTATCAATACAACCATTCGTCCCATATTCCCCACAAAACTCACATAAACCACTGTCGCAGGAAGAATCTACGCCAACGCATGTCAGTTCCCTACCCATGTCGAAAAAAAAAAACAACTCACAATTGTCCCCAACAAATCGATAAACACAAAGAACCTCATCGAGAAACAACAAAATCCACACAACTCGGGCAAGATCACGAGCTCCAACAGATTATGCACCGTCGAATTGATCCATCGCCGTCGTTGTGAAAACAAGACCCGCCATGACTCGGGTGCCATCGTATGCGCCACCGCATGGGGGATAAACTTGGTCTTAAACGTCGGGAAATGCTTTAAAAGGAGCGTCGTCAGAAATCGATCTTCGCCGAGCGAAAACAAATTCTTCTTGTGCAGCGTGTCGACGTTGCATTCCGCGTACTCGTCAATGATTCGGTTAGAGATGATGATCGGTCGACCCTTGTCGGCCGTGCGGATGCGATAGAGCGAGAAACATCCTGGGAGACACGACACCGAACCAAAGAGAGATTCGAACGCCTTGGACAGATGGTGCGAGATGTAGTACTCATACACCTGGATCATCGTCCACCACGAACGTTCTTCATTAGACAGTTTGGTTTCGCCACAGATACCAATGACACTCGAATCGTCCGCAGCAGACGCGACCAACCGATTGAGCGATTCGGGCGTGACGGACTTTATCGTAAACGCCAGTCAGTCTAATCACCAAACGCAAACGAAACCACCACGTACCGTATCGGCATCGACCGTGAAAATATACTCGTAAAACGTCGGATCGATCCCAATCACGTTACGCATCTGATGGAAAATTTCAAGCTCCAACGGTGACATGGGAGCATCAAAGTGCACGCGGTTCAGGTAATGCATCAGTAAAATTTGACTGTCTCGCTTGCCGCGATTGCCAGGCTTGGATCGTTCCGTAGGTTTGCCCACCTTGACCACGACCATGTATCTAGATTCGTCAGAAATCGCTCCCATTGTTGAAAAAAAAAGTGCTCACGGAACGACGTGCCCCTCGTGCTCATACAGACCGGAATAGATCTTGCCATAATTAAGCTGGCGCGATCCCTCGCCAATCGATCGGAACATCAACGGCTCCGGATCCACCTTGGGATCAACCCCCAAGATATCCAGTACAATCCTCGGCGTCGTGCGGTCATTGCCGCTCCCGATAATGTTGCCGTCGCAAATAATAAACAACAGCTTGCGCTTGTCGTCATAATGCAGCGCCGCCAGCGAATCGATCGTTCGTCGCAATGAGTCTTCGCCTTCGGTATAACATGGGATTTGACAAAGCACAAACTTATCCAGCATCTCGGGCGAACGCTTGCCGGACAGCTGAAGAGCAGAAAGGACTACCCCAATGTCAGACTTTTACCTCTGTGTACATGCACACAAGAACAACTTACACTTGAGCGCAATCGACGCACACAAAATCCCAGTAAAGACGAGCAACAGATAGCTTTGTACTGTGCACCGCGGTGTCTTGCGGAAATCAGTCTGGCCGAGATAAAACATGTTCTTGATGCAGTTCACATTGTTCGTCGCCGTGTTCGAGTCCAGACTCGCAATAGCTTTGTTCAGGTTCTTGGTGATATCTTGACCGGCTTGTTGCTTAAACACGTTGACGATGCTCGTATCCAAGAATTGATAGGATGAGTTCTTGGTGCCCCCATGAAGAGACAGAGTGTAGACATAGTTTGACAAATCATACACGCCACCTTCCCAGATCGCCCAAATCCTGACAAGAATGATCACCAACCCAAAAAGACATGCACACGCATACTACACTTACCTCTGACTATCCGTATTCATCCCCTGAGCATAAACGGTCTTGGGATCCCAAACCAACGGCCCCTTGCGATACTGCTTTATTTTTGGCAAAAACGTCGCAGTATACCAGTCACTATTATCCAGCTTCGTCCCTTGCTCTGCCTGGTTCGCTCCAGACTTGTGCATCGCATTCGGCACGACCGCCGTAAAGTTTTGCACAGTGAGCTCCAGCGTCGACGAAGAGACCAACCCACTGCAAGCAAGCACCAGCGGCGGTGGAAAATAGTCCGTCAAATCTTGGCCCACAAGAGAAGCCAAGTCCGAAGCCGAGTTGGACGAGATGCCGGTGAGATCGCTGTGGTCGCCATGGATGAAGTTGGACAGGTCGTACACCGATCCCTGCACCGAAACCCACCAGTCCGTGTTCCCCGTATGATCTGATACTTCGTTCGTGTTCCAAACCTTGTCATAGTTGGGACAGAGAAGCCGACCAAACTCGACAATGTAAAAAATGACGATGGCGTTCATGAGGAGGATCAGAAAACAAATGGTCACCTTCTCCCGCCAAGCCAGACGTACGTCCGGGCGTTTCATACGCCCAATATAATGCAGCATGAACGAAGGGATTAAACCCGTCAATAGCCAAACAAAGAACAGCCACCAACGTCGCGAACTGCTCGTAGGTAATTCCTCGACAGCCGCTGGCGCAGCATTGACAGCCATTGTGCCTTCCTTGGACTGGTATGGAGGTGAGCCACCAGGGCCCGCACCTTTCTTGTCCCATTCCGATCCCCAGCCGTCCTCATGATCAGCGGAAGGCGGCGCACGAACGTTGGGCGATGGCAAACCAGAAACACCGTACGGGACGTGTAGATTCGGATCCTGGTACTTTGAGCCATGGCTTCCCACCCGTGCGATAAGTAGATTGTCGCGACTTTCGTTATCGAAAATATCGTGTCCGTGGGTGTCAGTGTAGGTATACTCTGTCGCGTCATCGGCAATCGCGCTTTCGTCGTCTTCCATGGCATCGGGAGCCAACCGCTTCTCCTTTTCTGCCGCACGAACAGGGTCCTCGACCGTCTTCCATGCGCTATATGATAGCCAGACCGAGCGGTGTCCGACGACGTAATCGGTACCTTCCTTCCACCCATTCGAAGCTGCACATTGCCGAATGCGTTCCGCATTTGAACCGCGCATTGTGGGAACATACCGTTCGCAGAAGGCGCTCTGATCCAAGTCGGTCACGAATTCAACACTCCGACGGGCAACGATCTCCGGAATGAGCAAAGACTTCAATTGAGCCTTGACACGACGCTTATCAAAAGAGTTGGGTGAGCTTGAATCGTTGGGACGAATGCAAGAAACGGTCCAAAGATGCGTTCGGTCGAATGATGCAAAGATTTCGGAGAGTGTGTGATTGATTTGTGTAGAAACGGTGTAAATCTTGGTGGTGTCCAAAGGTGGATGGTCCTCGTTTGGAAGGGGTGGAGAGCCATCTAAAGACGCTATGGGTGTGGGCTGACGAAGCGGACGGGATGACACCTGCGCCTGAACGACGGCGTTTTCGTCTTTCGGATGTCTCTCGGTAGCCAGCGAGGGACCGGAGACCAACTTGGCCACAAAAGAGTCCGAGGAGTTGCGAAGTAATGACACGAATGAGCAATCTAGAATGTCCGAGTCCTTTTCGATAAAAGACGAAATGTCATACGAACAACTACCCGCGTAGTGGTTGATACCAAACAGATTCCTGTCGTTTTCACCTCCCTGGCTCGGACTGGCTACAAACGAAGCATGAACCCCATATTTGGACAGGAGATCTTGGTGGAGTTCGTCGGCTTTCTTATCGCCGGCCTTGCCTGATTTGTAAGACGAACATGCCTTGCTCAACATGCCCAGCATACCAGAAGGCTTGCGTGATGCGCGCTCATTAATTTGAGCGCCACGGAGAAGCTCGATACAGGCTGTGTTGCCTACGATAGCAATGGATGGAATGGAGACTCCATCGCCTACGATGTGACCATTGTAGCCAACACGATCCTCGAACGTATTGCGCAAGACGTAAGAGTGGACAAACTCGTCGGCAAAGTTGATACAGAATTCATCGAAGCCGTTTCGGCCAAAGGCAGAAATGAGGGGCGCGTTACCTGTCAACATCATAGAGCCGGTACCAGTGGGACCGCGAGTCTGGAAACCAGGAGTGTCGAGGAGAAGCAACTGGGTTGCAGGAAGGATGTCGCGGTTTGGAGGGGCGATCTTGTGATTCGCCGTCTCGACGACAAAGGCAAAAAGGATGGCGTAGAGATCGCGCATGAGCGAGTCACGTTGCATCGCGCTTTGCTCGACGTTGAGGAGAACGGTATAAAGCTCTTTGCGGACATAGTTTGTCTTGTTTGTTAGCGTCTGGGCAAGGTCTTCTGATGCGACACCGAGGAGACGTGCGATGTGGTCAAGGACAGGGAGATTGGCAACGGATGCGGAGACATCCTTGGCATCAGCTTCGGTGAACTGAAGGTTGCTCAAAAGAAGGATGGCAACGAGGATGGCGAAAATAGACGAAAGGTGCTTCGGCTTGAAACCAAGAGTGCGCATGGCAACGCGAATCTCCTCCATTGCGACAGCGTCATCGCTGAAGGGCCCACCGGGTAGGCGGTAACAACCTGAGGAAGCTAGCAGAGCATACTCGGAAGGATCCTCGAGGTTGAAGTAGTCGCGCTCTGGAGACGCTGCGCCAGCCAAGAACTGGTAAAATATGTGAAACGAACGTTCTTCGTGGGCGAGGCGCAAGAGTCTGGATTTGTCGAGTGCAAACACCAAAACTTTGGCAGATTCGATGCGGCCGCGATCATTAAAATGAAGTTCCAGATATTGGCCGTGCCTGGATGCATTTGGATTTGACACGGTTTTTGTGTTTCCAAAAGCGTCTAGGAGAGTGCGGAGAGCCTTGATTTGGTTGGCCGTTCTGAGCTCTTTCTTTGAGTGGGAAGAGAGACGCAATACTTGGTCGATGAGGAGGCCTAAGCTGAACGACTTTCCTGAGCCGGTAATACCGCTGCAGACGGAGAGTGAGGAGACGGAGTCGGGACGTGTGCGGAATACTGACCGAGCAATGACAGACTGGGATTGTTTCGTCCGGCGCATGAGCAAATAGATTTGAGCAGCGAGTTCGTAGAGATGGGGCTGGAGCAGCCGCGAGCTGGCCAAGGAGAGGCTGGTTTCTTTGTAGCAACGTTCCTCATACTCTTTGGCACTGAGGTCGTTTACGTTCGCGAGCGACTTGTACGGATTGACGACGAGGAGGTTGGTGGTGCCTATTCTAATGTAGGGCAAGTCAGAGCGGAAGCGGGCGTTGAGGACGGCGAGGATGGCGTCGTCGGAGGGGTAGACGGTGGTGGTGGAAGTGGTGTTGACGAGGTCGGCGAGGTTGCCTGTGGTGATCGAGGAGGAGGAGGCCATGCGAGGCCCCGAGTAACGAACGACGAAAGAAAACGAGCGAAGTGACAGCACACAAATTGAAGTCAGCCACGGTCTATCCCAACTCCCGATCGAGTAGTTGCCATGTAAAGTAATGATCGGACCTATAGCCCTGGCAGGCTGGCATATTGGATAACACTCGGTCCGTCTGCCCGTTAACTTGAACCTTTATGTCAAGTACACGATGTCAACCACATGATGCCCAGATAGGAACCGAACACGCGAGGCCGCATACATCCCATGTAGCACAGCGAAACGTGATCGCTTCAAGTTTCTGTCGAGGGGTGCACAAATGCTGCCAAGGTCCCTAGAGAAAAGGCTTCCCCATGAATTGACAACCTCGACGTCACTTGGAGTTCAGTCCAACGTTTGACTCACAAAGCATGTGTTCTATTTACTTCGACAGCGCACAGTGCAAACATGAACCAAACAAGAAGACATGGTAAAGAGGGCTGCGAACCTTGTAATCATTATTTTGATAAGGCTCAAGCTCAAGTCTGCCGTTCCACCTTGTTCCCTTGAACCATCCTATATTCGTGCGACCACACATGGGCAAGCACCAAGTTGGTCCAAATGTTCCGAGTCGATACACTCAGATCCCCCCGATGCTGCGTAACTGATAGGACAGCAAAGTGTTACAATCGATACGGAACATGAAAATAACAACATACCATTCGGGACTCTCTAATCACTGAAAACCCCGTCGTCAGACATCCTGGGATTTCTATGATCTGAGCCTGCCTGCAATACCCACCAATCAAAAAAGTCAGTTTGGATACTGGTTTATTTTAAGACTGCACATGTAACTCTCTTGTAGGGCGAAATCTTATTGAAAGAGCAAGACTGCCACTGGTGCAATCGGTGACGTCGATGGATTTCTCAGAACAAGTTGCTCAACACCACCTCGTCCCAATTGGCTGTCCGTTCCACTTCTCGTCGCCGATCCATAGCACAACATCGATGCCCGCGCTGGCAAACGCATTTACAGTATGTAATTGATCAAAGGCTATATATAAACCACGCGCTCCGATCGCCAAGGCCTTCGGGTTCCTCCTCCTTTTTCATCCTCCTCCTCTCCGCTTTCAGCCGATTCTCTCGCCGCAGGCACATCAAGTTGGCCGCCCCCAAAAAGACCATACATACGGACATGCCGATAAACGTGATCGTCGCCGACCGATAGTCGGGTGGCGAGGAAATCCATCCAAGGAGCCACCTGGAGAGTATGTCGCCGAAGGCAGACATGGATCGTGAACGCGATGGCGCACTGTTATTCGCCGTCCATGCGATCTGCACAGGTGACTCACAGTACGCACCGACCACAGAGATGATAATGCGTCCATATCGAACGCGGCTCGATGTGCTCGCTACCGATTAATATGAGCATCTGGTAGACATTTTCAGCAAGCAAGTGGGATTGAACCGTACCATTTAATAGGACGAAATCGATCACTTCGCAAACCGAGAAGAATATGACCATATATCCACGACACTGATAGCGATTAGATATGACGGAAGAGAAGATAGACACTTGTGAGGTATAATAGTGTGAGAGAATCGCATCAGGTCTATATAAGTCAGATATGTACATACAAACGCAACAGCATACGGATGAGTTGGGCATGGTTACCGCTGTATCCGAGAGCGGCAATGATTGAAGGTTCGAAGCTAACAGACTCTGGTCATTGTCAGCAGTAAAAATCGTAGTGTTGATGAGATGCGCTTACGCAGCAAAACCAAGTAATATAGCGCCTGATAATGATGTCATTCACGGCAGCCACCGTATGATCAAATGTGTGCACTACCGCTGAAATAGGACATGGCGGCAGTAAACCACACATATGGGGAACGACTTCAGCCGGGCGGAACCGGTCCTTTTCCTCGTCGTCTTCCGATATAGCACCGGTACGTTTCAGAGTGGAAAAAACAAACGTCTGCTCCTTGTGCGTGAAGAAGCGTGCCGTTCCCGGAGAGCGAGGAAGGAGAAAGAATGACACGGCACCAAAGATAGATGTGAAGAGTCCCTCCTACCGGAATGGGTTCGGATAAATGCAATATCATGAGGCGGAAGGCAACCTACCAGGATGAATATCCATGCCCACCCAGGTTTACCGCCAATTCCATCCATGTGGTCGATAGGAGCCGCTAAGAATCCAGAAAAGGCACCAGTTATTGAAGTACATGCAAGGAAAGTCGCAGTCCTAGGAAGGAATACCGTCAATGGATGCATGGCAATATCGACCAACATCCTACCGCAATTGAAGTATCTTGGGGGGATAGAAAAAAGATAGATAAAAAACAAGCGCGGGGGTCAGACCACCTGTTCCATGGCCAATAGAAAAAAAAGGATAAAAATAAACCAGCCAAACATTCAAGTAACCGTAGGAGAAATCTGCAAACTAGCAACTCAGAATAGTTTCTCACAAGTCCTGGACACGCATGAGCAATTTTCTAAATCAGAATAGCACGAGGTAGTCACCTTGCATAGCAGTAGCGATACCCCACAATGTAGCCACAGCAGGAACCATAAAATCAGACCCCACATGATCTTGCGGTGGTGGTGTCACGGACAGTGTTATGATCAAATATTCATCTTCAAGACCAAGGCAGACGGAAGCTCAATGACAAAACTGGCGCTTAGTCAGTATACGGATGTTGAAGTTTACATATTTCCGCCAACGTACATGCAAGATACAGTCAAAACCATGCAGTACTGTAATCCGTAAAGGAGTCTGAGCTATAGTACACGTTAGCAAAAGTAATGGCGAGTGTAACTGAGCGCATACCTCAGTCGAACGTAGTGAAACGACTGATGGAATGTAAGTAACGAACGTGGCGTGTAAAGAATTTGCTAAAAACAGTAAGCTAGTTGCATTTCCAATGCTAATCCCATCTTCAATATCATGTCAATTAAGTAAGAGAAAATAACTGGGATCACTGCCAGGATTAGAAACTGACCAGAAAAGCAAGCAAAAAGAATATAATGGAAGGATGCATCTGTCAAGCTTTTTCCAGACAATACCATCTACATCAGTATATCACTGGTTTTCACACAGAGGTACAGACTTGTATAGGCTAGTAGAGACTTATGGTCCAGCATACCATAACCAAATACAACCAAGCACAATCAAATACACTAACCAGGCTATAACCAAACATAACCAAACATACTAATCAAATACTAATTAAACACTAATCAAATATATACAATCAAGCATACTAATTAGATACTAATCAAATATAACCAAGTAGACTAACCAAACACAACCAAACACACTAACCAATCACAACCAATCACAATCAAGCATACTAACCAGACACTAGTAACCAAATACAATCAAATAAACTAACCAAATACTAATCAAATAAATCCTAACACTAACCAACTGCTAACCAAGCACAACCAAACACAACCAAACACTAATCCAATTACAAATAATCTATGTGACAATTTACTAACAAACAATATGCAGTAACACTAAATTAGTTATATCATGACTGCATTTGCACCAGATTATATAATTCTACAATGGAATAAACACCATTACTAGATTTGGTAGAGCCATTACTAAGCAGATAATGCCCACACACCTTTGTATAAAGCATTTCTCTATTTAAATAATATGAGATGAAATCAGCTATATTCTGGCTGCATCTGTGCTGGATTATGTAATTCTTAAATAGAATGAAAGCCAATACTCTGTACTACATTTGGTGCAGCCATTACTAAGCATAACATTTCCACACACATTTATTATATGGCATTTTTCTTTCTAAATACTATTAGAGATTGAATTGGCTATATTTGGGCTGCATCTGCACCGTATTATCTAATTCTTGGTTGGAACGAAAGCCAGCACTCTGCACTACATTTGGTACAGCCATTACTAAGCATAGAATTTCCATGCACATTTGTTATATGGCATTTCCCTTTTTAAATAACTTAGAGATTAAATTGGCTATATCTGGGCTGCATGTGCACCGGATTATGTAATTATGAGGCGAAATGAAAGACACTACACTATACTACATTTGGTACAGCCATGTCTAAGCATAAAACAATTATTAGCCAGGCTCAAGCCTGGTTTTGACACCCTCTGAAAAGTCAGGTAGAGTAAACTTAGTAATGTGCCTCAATTTCAAATCCAGCACACATGACAAATAGGGTAATGCATGGATACCATGGGTATGGGTATGGGTTGGTTCTCTCCAACCCATGCATTACCCATTATCCATGGCCTCAGGTAACAATATCTATGGGATTTTGTACCATGTTATCATAAATTGACAACCCATGTGCTTCGACAACCTTATTTACCTTTAAAGCCAAACAATATATCATAATTTTTTAAAAAACATGAAACTAATTAAAAGACGAAGAGACTAAACAATGAATAATCCAGCAAAAACTTCTTTCTACAACTCCATGACTGGCAAATGAATCTCCCAGCCTACAGAAAAGGTTCTTGCTCTAGAAGAAGCCCACAAGGGCAAGTGACACAGTAATGACAATATGGATGATAACCATAGTGCTGCCAAGAAACAGCATACAGATCACTTCATCAGGAAATTGAAGAGGAAATGATAATCCTATATATAGCTTTATCTATTATAAAAAGTGCCATAAAACATATCATTATGATACACACACTGGTCATGCTATATAGTCCATGGGAGCCTTGACAG
>JBBPUL010000143.1:0-34078 GCA_038094675.1 Spongispora temasekensis
TGGTAGTACTCACTCATAACAAATGATATAAGCAACAATAAATTTTACTAAGTCTTTCTCTTCTTGTTTGGTACACTTTTATACACTTTTTGGTAAACTTTTTGACAGTACTTCATAGCTTGTCTGGGTTAGAAATATTAACAAAACTGGTTGGATCTGGTCAGTAGAAAAAAACATTGGTTAGTCTGGGTTAGAAATATTAGCAAAGCACTGATTAGACTTGATTAGTAGGAAACATTAGTTAGTCTGGGTTAGGAAAATTAGCAAAGCACTGGTTAGACTTGGTTAGTAGGAAAACATTGGTTAGTCTGGGTTAGAAATATTGGCAAAGCACTAATTAGGCCCAGTTGGTAGTGGAAAAATATTGATCAGTACTACTATTAGTCATCATGATACTATGATTACTATGATTACTAAAAACACTGAAACACTATAAACACTATAGCACTATGATACTATGAGTACTATGAGTACTATAATTACTATAAGTCACTATGAACACTATGAGTCTATAAGTATACTATAGCAACTATAACCACTATGAATACTATGGCAAGATCCTGGTTTTGCTGATGTACACCACAGAGGCATGAACTGCTGCTCCTGCATGTTCCTCATCTGATGGAAAGGGTACTCCATTGAAGAAGACTCTTGGGTAGCCGAGCAGGATTTGAAACATGCCAAGTCTACTCTCCAAGAATATAAAAACTTTCATACAAAGGTGTTTCTCCCCTCAAAGCAATAAGCTTCCTCTTCTTTTACAATTTCATTCCCCCTTTACTCTTATGCCTCTCTATTACTATGTCAGATGTCTCTTCCCTCTCTCTCTTCTCTCCCTCCTCGCCCTCATCACTGTCTCTTTCTCCACCTCCAACAGAAAGTAGTCTGGCTCTGTGCCCTAGTTCCAGCCCTTCATTGATGGCCAACCCTTCAACTCCTGAGAATGATCTTTTGGTGGCAGAAGACAGTATGCCTTCTAGCCCTGACCTTACATATACCCTCCCTGTTTTCAAGCCACCTCCAGTCACCCCAACCCCCATTATCTCAGTAAATCTACCCATCCACTCCTATACCCTATGGTCTTCTGACTCCACTGATGTTGAATGCAATGAGCTCTATGAGATGCTCATGAACCCCCACCTTTTCCAGAGAATCTCTGCCTTTACTGACCTAACATTGGTCATTTTTCTCTTTTACATGTTATTTCTCCAACTGGAGTGACTCCCCCTCTATTTTGGACCTCTTCTTAATTCCACTGACCACCAAACTGCCAGAGCCAGAGCTTAGCTCCACAATATCCACATCTGGGCCTTCAGGTTTATGCACAACATCACCCACCAGCTGGAACTCTGTGAGTTCCTACAGGAAATTAAGAGATATCTCAGAGAAACATCCATATCCTCCACTCTAGTCACTGTTGCCCTCACCAACATCATTTCTGTCTCCCTGGTTGATATCTCTTCCACTATCTCTGAAATCATCCACACCTCTATCCCTGCTGAGGAAGCAACACCAAGTGCATTCTTCTCCCCTATTGACTCCATATCTGCCCTTACCCTAGAAGCTCTGCAGGTCTGCTTCGAATGAATCCAAGAGGCCACAAACCAATGATGCATCTTACAAGGTAACCTCTCCTGCCCCAGTGACCACCTCCACTATAGAGACACCTGGTTCTTCTGTCCCAGGCTCAGACACATTCAAGTGGACTATGTCCATTATATTTGTCCCTTCTGTCATCACTCTGCCCCTGGCCACACCCAAGCTCAATACCCTTATTGCCTTCATCATTCCTCTTCACCCTCATCCTCTTCTTTGTCATTCTCCCAAAGCTCTAACCACACATGTAATTCCTTTTGAACCTGCTCCTCTCACACTTCTGGCCACTCTCAGTGCTCTAGCAGTGTAATTCCAGTACCTCCACCTCAGTACCCAGTGAACATCCCTGAGGGAGACACTTCCCTCCATGATGATTTCAACTTTGATGATGTTGCAGAAAGTAACATGTGTGGTTCATCAGTTAAAACCTGTCAGGAATTTTAGGATCTCACTAGGGTTTCAACTCTACTAAGGGGGTAATGTTACAATCAGCCTCTTTTTTTTTGCTTTGTCATCTTTGCTGATTATATGTTGTATTACCAAGATGGCTATGCTATATCTCTTATCTTGCATTTTATATATTCATAAAACCACTATCTTTCTGACTCATTTCATGGCAGTTCCTTGCTTCTCTATTTCACTTCCTTCTTTGGCTCTTTGGCCTCATACACAGCATGGTCTATGTGCTGAACTCCTACATATAAATAACACATAGATACTTGATGTACTCTAGCTTAAGCCTACTTGAAAATAGCAATCTTTCACACTTGACCCTCTTGCCCACCCTTAGTCCCCTCACATCTTCACTCAGGGATACTCTGTCTTCATCACCAGTACATACTTGCCAAGGCAGAGTACATGGCAGGTCTCTGTGCATTGTGCTCAGGACTTATCCCTCATCCCTCATCTTTGCCCCTTAGCACTTTAGGTTGTGCATCAAGTCTACAGCTGATGCTACCCACACCTGTCATAACAACCATCAGATTTAATGTCAAAGACCCATCTGTTCTTTATGACCTTGCAGTCTTTGAGATGATCAACTACTTTATAAACTTCATGGTCTTAAACATTTGTAGCTCTCTTAAGCATGCTTTGTGCCAGAGTTTATGTCATTGGCTGGAAGCTTTAAGATATCCTGATATTGCCAGTCATGATAACTGACAAAAGAATTGTCTGAGAGTGGGATGGCCTTTGAAGCTGAGAAAGTAACCAAAGCATCTTCTCCTTTCTTAGTGATGCATTTGACATCTTCCTCAGAAGATGAAGAGGAGTGGAGCATACCACTAGAAATAGGTGGCATTGCAGGCTGCCAAAAAGAACTGTCCTCTCAAGAAGTGTTATACTCAAGGTTGCAAAGCTGCTGGAGTATGTGGTGGAGATCCTCACCATAAACATTGCCAGAGTGATGAGGTGATTGGTGCAGGTGGGAGGATTTGTAAGGTGTTCTGAGATGAGGTGGTGGTGTAATGGAGGTGATGTCTACAGAAGCACCAGTGGAGGAGTAACAAGGCAGTCCTTATGATCAACATTCTTGTGCTTAGAGATAGAAGAAGAGTCAGAAACTTGATAAGGGAAGTTTACAGGACCATACACAGGAGCATCATTCAAATCATCATCACTGTCAGAGGGTGAATAATCCCATGAAGTATCTTCAGTATAATCATGTGGCATTTTTCTCAGAATGACTGACTAATTTGTGTAGAGATGCCTTAGGGCATTGAGGAAAAAGGTTTTCATTGAAAACTACATGTGCTAATTGGTGGAGGACATTGTTAGAGTGGAGGAAGAGGTAGTTTCACTCACTACCATACTCAGAGGCAGTTCTGAGACTTAGGTTGCAATTTGTCACCATAAGTTTCCTAAGAGATATGTATATAGGCACCAGACACAAATACCCAAAGGTGTGCAATGGAGGGTCTCTCCTCCTTGAGTAGCTCATGAGGAGTGCACCATTGAAGCTGTGTCATAGGAGTGTGGTTGTAAACATATGTTGTATGATGCATAGTAAACTCCCAAAGATTTGGTGATAGACAAGCATGTAAATGTATTGCTAGTGCTTTGTTTATATGTAAGTGTTCTGATTAAATATTTCATTCATCTATTCTGCTGGTATGCATAAGAAGTGGATTGATAAATGTAAGTACATGCATGATAATGGGATTTAGTGAAAGCTTTGAAGGTATACTCTTCACCAGCATCACTTTATATATTGTACTGGGTATACACATAGGAAACAAATTGTTTAGTGATCCAGTCTGGTTCTTAGACTAAATAGGGGTAACCCAAGTTGAGGAGGTATAGTTATCATAAAAAACTACAGTATATATTTGTATTTGTGATATGAATCCACCTCAAAAGACTTAAGGTCAGATATTGAATGATCACAGTACTATTTGACATCTATGTACATATATAGTGTAGTATGATGTACAAAATGAGATGCATTCATTTTGTGCACACCTTAGTGTATGAGTATGTGTAGCACATTAGATATGTAAGTGCATGTAACAGTATACATATGTAGATTTCAACTCAGTTATCTGAGTTAGAATAACATCTCTTACTGTTATTACTACATATATGCCTCTACCAGTGTCCTAACCACCTGGTGAGTACTTACTATACATCCGTAACCTCTGCCAGGCCAGAGCACCTACTCTTCAATAGGTTATGAGCTCTACTAGCTCAGCACCATGCATTCCTTAAATAGCTACATCAGCTTCTCCTGGGACTAGTATTCTTAATTCCAATGTACACAGTAACTTGCTGCTATAGGACACAGCACTGTCATGTAGAAATGCTGTAAAGTGTTGTAATTGGAAAGAGACACTGTGTTCCATTGCTCTGAGTGCAAAACACTAGGTAATAAAGGTATGTCAGTCCAGAATGCTCTGACTTGTGCATGTCTAGATCAACCATGTCCTCCTCTACTTCCACTTCCTCATTCATTCCCATCTTCACTGGTGCTAACTAAAACCAGTGGTGGCCCTCAATGTTCACATATGTATATACATCTAAGCCACTGTGTGCCTCTGGTGCATGAAGTTCTGCAAGCCTGCCATCTCTTCCACTATGATCAAGGATAAATGAGAGTATTTCATCTTCTGGATTAAGGCCAATGACATCATCATTGGATCAATGTGTATGCATCTTTCAGAGATGCTCAAACAGAAATATGCCTCAACCTTTGTTGTAGACAATCTCATGAAGGTTCTTAAGTCTAAGTATGCTACCTCCAGAATAACTGATGTCTTTGCACTCTTTAAAGAACTGCTTGAAACCAAGGTCACCCAGTCCTCCACCTAGAACCATCTCTCAATAAGGTCATCAACCTCCTCTTTCAGTTGCGCTCTGCTAGCTACTTCTTTCCCAACAACATCTAGATGATGCTTCTCCTCATTAAGCTTTCTATCTATATAGATATTGTCATGCAGATGATTATAAAAATGCCTCTGGTAAGGCTAAGGATCCCACTGTGAGATCCAGAAGGCAGTTATCCTTTCATGGGATTAACACTACATGAAGGATCAACTCAAGGCCAACTAGGCCAATAAGATCAGTGCTATAAATCACAAGAAGGAGGACCCCAAGTTTGAGCAGCAGCAGCAGCCTGAGGGCAGTGTATGCAAGAACAACAGATCTTGTGGCAAACATGGCAAAGGCAAAGGCAAAAGGTAAGGAAAAGCCCAGCCTAAAGACTCCATGTCTACATCACCTCCTTCATCCACTATGTCAGTCCTGAGTTGACTGTTGGCCCTCACCTCCTCTTTTACTACCTTACCTCTTTCTATTAAGGAGAACAAGGTCCACTTGCTGACACACATGTCTAGCAGGTGTTTAGTCTTTCCTAACAGCTTAACATATCTCTTTGATTGAGATTATTGGGTCTCTCAATCCTGGCATTATGCAAGATGGTCTGTTCTACATGCCACTGCTTCCTGCTCCTACCTCTATCACCAGCCCCTTCTCTCTCACCTCCTAGATCTAAGTGATCTCTGACTTGGACTTAGAGTCCAACATTCCTCCTCTCTCCAAGAACTCTCACAAGTGTGACATCATTACCCTACCCTCTGACCACTGGAATGAAGATGATATCATCAACATCTACAGTTTAAAGGATTCTGAGGAGGCAGACTGGCTGCTTGGTCCAGTGATCCCTACACTTCAGTCAGTATGTGCCACTACACCTACTGATGACTTGCTAATGGCAGCTCTTGTGCACACAGCTCATAGTCATTATGTAGAATCATGTGGTAGTGTTTAAAATTACCACTGCTCTCTTTGTGCAAATTCATCATGTGATAAAAGTGCACAAAACTTCCACCACTCATTTTGTGCATAATGCTTGAAGTATAATCACTTGTATGAGGAATATAAAAATTTGTGGATCCTCAACTCTCACTCCATGCACTTTATGCCCCTATAGGAAGCATATATGAGCTACATCAAGATCAGTGGAAATATGTTTCTTCCAGTTCAAACTACAGTTGCCATCACCTATGTGGAAGAAAAAGTGACTATAAGGCTATAGTGGATTGATAGTCAGAAATGTAAGCATTTTTAGAGCTACATGATGTTGGACACATCTCTAAGTCTGGAGTCAACCTGATTTTATTGAGACAACTGCTACAAGCAGGTGCTAAGGTACATGAAGAGCTTACTCAGCTCACAATAACCTACAGTATGGAGATGATGAAATTCTTATACTATTTGTTACCAGCCACTTAAGTCAGAACATGTACATCTTGTTACAATTGGCTCCTTTTTCTTTTGCTTTGACATCTTCACTGACTATATATTGCATTACCAATATGGCTATGCCACATCTCTTATCTTTCATTTCATGTATTCTTAGAACCACTGCCTTTCTGACTTATTTTATGGCAGTGCCACTTCTCCTTTATCTCCCCTTCCTAGTTGAGCTGTACAGCCTTAGTCACAGCTTGATTCATGCACAAGGACTCTTACATATAGATAGTACATAGATACTCAATGTAACTCCAGCTTGAGCCTACTCAGGATTGCAATCTATTATACATATCTATGACCCTCTTGCTCCTCTTGTTTCTCTCCCTCAGAACCACTTGGCCTTGTAGCATCATTGCTTAAGGATACTCAATCTTCACTTCTTGTCATTACTACATACTTGCCTAGGTGGAGTAGTGATAAGTTGCTGTGCATCATGCTCAGGACTTATGCCCTCATTTCTTGCCCTTGTCCTGTAGCTTTAGGTTGCCCTTTGAGTCTATGGCTGATGCTACCCATGTCTGTCATAACAAAAGGCTCAAGTTCTGTAAAGCAGTTACCATCATTATAATCTGCCACCATCTCCACTTTATACTGCATCCCCTCTAGGCTTAAGTGCTAGACCCCCACACTACCTCCATTGAATCCTCTACCAGTGTCACCATCCTTATGACCACCCATCCCTAGTCTACTCATGACTCTTCCACCCCATCATCTCTGTCTTCATCCTCTACTAATCTCAATGTCCCTGATGCTCTTGAAGCTGAAGCCTTAGAAACTCTTGCTCACTCACTCTCACTTCAACTTGACTCCTCCCTCATCCTTGGAGTACTACAGCCACCCTTGCCCAAATCTATTGCCATTATCTCACTACTCATCCTTTCTTCTCTGAACCCTTCTTTTCTACCACCACATGCTCCTAAACCACCTACCATGTCCTCTTCCTCAAAACCCACAAAACTTTTCATTAACCAGCCCAAGGCCTACTCTGGGAAACAGACTGAAGCCAACTTGTGGCTTAACTCAGTACAAAGGTATATTACCATCAACAACGACATTTACAAGGATAACAACAAAAAGATTGGCTTCACCCTTTTCTTTATGACCAAAGGAATTACTTAATCTTGAACTGACATGTTTACTACTGCCACATTTGACAAGTATGGCATATTCTTTGAAACCTGGGAGAATTATTTTCTTACAGAGTTCAAGAAGAACTTTATTAGTGCAAATTTCATTGCTGATGCTCTAGCAACTTACTAAGTCAACAAATGACAAGACAGGTCATTTCAACTCTCCCTTGCCACCTATATTACTGAGTTTAAAGCTTATATCACCCTTACTGGGCTAAAAGAGAAGTCCACTCTTTGTCAATACTTCTCCACTAGCATTCTCTCATCTCTTCATGAAGGTATACTTCATAGACAAGGTACCTTCCACCATTGATGAGTGGTATACCAACACCACCAGGCTTGATGACCAGTGCAAACATGCTGACCTTATCACTAAACAATATCAAGAATGAGCCCCCATCTACCACCATGCACCTCAGAGTCACTTAATCTCTGCTAGAGACCCCAATGCCATGGATGTGGATGCTATCCACATTTCAAAACTCACCAATGAGAAACATCAATGTTGCTTCAAACAAGGTCTCTGTCTTTGTTGTTGCAAACCTGGGCACTTCTCTCACAACTGATTCATCTTCAAAGATCTTCTTCCTTATTGCCAGAAAGAAAAGAAGGTTTCCAAGGCCAAAGAAGAGTTACCTAGCCTTATTAATGAGGAAGAAGATGAAGAACACCACATTGAGGCATTGCAGATGAAGGATTTTTGAAAGAGAGGACTGAGTTGATGCAAGTACCTTCCAAATCTTATGTTTCTTGTGCATCTATACTAGTATCTATGTCAAATAGAGCTATGTATGTTTCTGTGCAGCTTGTGGTACGCTCATACACACTTAAAGTCATTAACTCACCAGCTCTCATGAACTGTGGAAAGGTAACATTATCTTTGGTATCTTCTGGCTCCACCTCACTAACCCCACCATTAACTGGGAAAAACAAATCCTTCATCTCTAAAGCCTAGACCAATCTGCTGACCTTTACCATACCCACATTACTAACCTTAATGACACAATTCCCACTTTAAGAAACCTCCTATGATCTGGTATGATGAGAAGGCAGTCTGTCATGTTACAGTATGTAAGTGGAAAAAAAGTCAACAAAAATGTAGTCCAAGACTCCTGACACCCTCATATCAGAAATTAGCTTTAAAAATCCACTTTGGCCTTGGCTTTGGTTGCAAGTCTATTATACCAATAGGCTTTGGCTTCTTCTATCATCCAAGCTTGATGGTGAGTAAATGGAGTAGCTTGCTATGGCTGCAGAGAAGAAGAAAGAGAAGAAAACTGGCTTTGTAGAAAGGACCCAGTCAGCCCTTGTAGCAACATATTCATATTCACATGCTTCATATAGAGCATAGTTTGGGGGGCAGTGTAATGGATTGGTTAGACATATGGCCCAGATGTGACCCCCTTTCTGATAACCAAAACAAGTTTGATTATCTTGGAATATCTTTTGATTGACATCCATAGAGACACCAGCTCTAGGTTGTATGTCAGTGGCAGTGTAGCAGGAAGGGCATGAGAGCAGATAGGAGAAAGTGGCAGTGGAGATTGGAGATTATGTGAGTGCTATCCTATCAAATTTTTGTTGATAGCCACATATGCTGCTACTAATCCAGGATAGTCAGTGTCTTTCAATTCTTTACCATGCATCTCATTGATTGCCCTTTTTAGCAAGTGGACAGCCTCCACTTGACTCACTTTAGAGTCCATTGCCAACATCTGAAAGTCATGAAGGAAGACATTAAAGTCTAAGCCTTATTTACAAGCAAGCAGCTTCTTGTATGCTTTGTACTGTAGTGACTTGATCACTTAATCAGTTCTTCCATCACAGAGATATCTGGCCAATCATTATTATTATCCTTGTTGATATAAAGTTTAAATATCTGTGTTGTAAACAGCATGGCATCTTTTGTCAAATGGCTTAGAATAGTATAGACTTCTTCTTATCAGTTGTACTTTTTGACCTTGAGAAAAAGTTTTATCTTGATCCATGATAGTTGAAAGGTTGTTTTGGTGCCATTTGTTATAATTGCTTCAAAACCACCATATTCAAACTCTTCACATTCATATAAGCATTCTAGTAATGTACATATAGTTACATAGTATGATATCATAAGGCTAGACCCATCATATGACCTGACATCATCCCTTATCTCTTATCTATGATGTTATAGTCTAGACCACCTCATGTATTTAATATAGTAGTACATATATAAAGTAGCCAAGAGTTAAGCTGAGCCCCAGCTTTAACCTCTTGTGTCTTTGACCAAAATCCTTAGTCCCTTTCTATACTTTCTCATGTGTGTTGTCAAGGCTAAGGGTCATATCTAAGTGTTGTCACTTTAGTCACTTCATTAGATCAAAGCTGCCCATATCTTCTCCCCAATTTTGATTCACATGCAGTATGAACAGCACTACTTGTCATCATTACACATGTTCAGAAAGCTGATCCACAGGCATAAAGTGGTCCATTAATCTGTTGGGAGTATAGTTTCACTGTGATAGCTTGGAGAAAAACACTCCAATATAAAATGTTTTGTTATATGGTGGTCCACTGTAGTTTCAGTTAACTTTGGTAGAGCTAAGACCTCATTTGAGAGGACATGCCTACTTACTGAAAAAAAAGGATCAATCCCTTAGTGCATAGTGGGTCAGCACAGCAGTACTACCCATGCAAAGTAGCAGAATTGCGATCTCTTCTGTAAGATTCATAGTCTCAGCATGCTAAAATGTCAGCCATGTTCCCTGATTCTTCCCCTTTGACTGTCTGGTCCCAAGCCAGTATACAAGACTTGTTCTTGTGAGACAAAATCCCTGTGGCACCCTCTTTGTGGTAGTGGCAAGCAGGTTTATGCAACTTGGAATCAGATGCACTTACTTTGACATCAAATACATTCTTCTGAAACCTGACTGGGATTAGACTGGCAACACTGACTTCCAGTTAGAAGCTGCCAACATCTCTCCATTCCTACTAGAATCATTTTTTGAAGCTCACAAAGTGAAGTGACTAAAGTGGATGCTACTAGACATGACCCTCAGCCTCAACAACACACACAAAAAAAGAAAAATGGGGGCTAAAGACTTTGGTTAAAGACACAAGAGGTCAAAGCTGGGGCTCAGCTCAACTCTTGGCCACTTTATATATGTTCTACTATATTAAATACATAAGGTGTGACTAAGCTACATATGTCAAACATAAGTTGGTCTAGACTATAATGTCATAGATAAGAGATAAGAGATGACATCAGATCATGTGATGAGTCTAGCCTTGTGACATCATATTATATAAGCAAGTGTATATTACCAGAATACTTGTATGAAGGTGAAGAGTTTAAATATGGTGGTTTGGGAGCATTTGTAACACAAAGCCACTTCTTCCTTATCTTTTCTTTACTCTGCATCTATCTCCTTTCCTCTCTTTCCTATAAACCAAGATGTTGGGAATAAGTGACAAGACCTACAATCTGACCAACTAATTCACATCTTTGAGGCTTGAGTTTAACAAAAAGACCAAGTTGACTCTAGGTAATGCTAGCATATGAGATGGCAACAAGATGACCTTCTGATTATGGTGGGTCAAAATGAAACTCTACTTAAAGGTCAAGAATTAAAACCAATGAGAAGAAATCTATGCTGTTCTATGCCATATGATCAGCAATGCCACCCAATTTGCAGTTCAAATGTTGGAAAAGTTTGCAAATGAGAATGATACTCACAAACATGGCACATCTAGAATCTGCAATAAAAGAATATTTCATCATCAACTCATTACAGCATAAGTCTTATAAAAAGCTGCTAAACTTGAAGCAAGGTAGTGACTTTCACATCTTCTTAAGGAAGTTTATGAGTTTATATGTGGACATGAAGTGTGGAGCAGGTGAGGTAGTCCACATATTAAAAAGGGCTGTCAATTACAAAATTTATATGGAGTACAAGCTCCATGCCACTGACAAACTGGCAGTGGATGACATCAATGGGCACATTAAAGCCTATATTGCAATAAATAAAAAATATGAAAACATTGCCTTGACTTGTTTAACATCAGGTTCTAAAGTTGGCCCACATCTGCTCCCTTGCCCCCTAACCATCCCTCACTTCACACCAACTGGAACTCAACTCAGTTATGGTGCACCCATGGATGTTGATCAAAAGATGGTCCAGAACACAAGAACTCCAGACACATGAATTTAAGATACTAACAAAAGAATGACATTTGGGCAAGACAAATCCCTCTTGCTGCCTCTGAAACCATGCTCTGTATGAGGCTCATGCACAGGTCATAGCACAGCCCCAAGGTACAATGGAGACCTTGCCCCTCCAAAGTCTATTTTCTCCTATGCATCTCCAAGCTACTACACAACCATTCATACACTATTCTTGGATGATAAAAGAAGCCGAGGCCTACTGGCATGATAGGATCACCACCAAAAATAAGGCCAAGGTGGGTTTTTGATGCCAACCACTGATATAAGGGTGTCAGCAGTCTTGGACAATATCTCTTTTCATACTTCTGTTTCTGTCTTACAAAAAATAGATAAACCAAAAAATTGTACTTTAGACTATGTACCTGTTTCTGAATTTTTTGATTTGTACCATGATATAGTTGAGGAAGATGACTTGAAAGAATTGGAACTAGTTGTCAATAATTTATTGATACATTCCTCCTATAATTATCCTGTATTTGATATGCATAAACTTGCTAAGATGGCTGAAGAAAAACATACCAGCCTAAGTCATTCCCTGTGCATGAGCTGTTGTCTTGATGTGGTAGCCTACCAGATGACTATTCCACTTCAAAGTCTCACTTGAGCTTGGCCCTGAAAAAAAAACATTAGGTACTTATTTTCACAGAAATAAAAGAAATAATAAATTATGAAACCCCTCAACACATTCATATGATGCTGTATAAGACATGGTACCTATGCAAAAATGCTCTAGAAGTAGAGTTGAAACCACAAAGGTCAGACCATTCCTCAATCTGAGTATCTGCTTTAGTCAATAGTGGTGCCACACATTGTTTTATTGACCAAGGGTTTGTCACAGCAAATGCCATCATGTGTAAACAACTTGAATGACCAATTAAAATCTGCAATGCTGATGGTTCTGCTAATGTGGGAAAAGGAATTAGCCATTATTATAATATTGTAGCACATATAATTAATGTGAACAACATGCCACATTCATTTCTCTTGCATCTTTATATCTCCAACTTGGTCACCAATGCAGTTTTCTTAGATTATGAGTTCTTAGCACAACATAACCCTTCCATTGATTGGAAGAAGCATTTGTTAGCTTTTGATAGATGTGGTAATGTTTGTACCCAACAAGCATCCAATTTATCTATATACACTTTGTTCTTATCAGAAAAAGACAGTCTAAAGAAGGAACTCCCAGTTGAGTTACATAATCACTTGAATGTCTTCTCAGAACAGGAATCCACTCAAATACCCTTTTGCAAGATGTGGGACCACACAATCAACTTGCAACCTAACTTTATTTCCAAAAAGGGCAAGGTAAAGAGATTTTGACACCTAAGGATGTTGAGTGACTTGTAGCTGACTTAGGTTGTGAGAGGGAAAGTTGTATACTTGTAATTCCCCTTATTCTATCTAGAGAGTATCTTTTGACACTCTTTTATACTTCACAGGATATGTTTGTACATATGTAGGAAAGTAGATATAATAAGAATAGGGTGAATGTCATATTAGACATATGAAAGGTGAAACAACATATGTAACTGTGAAACAGTGTACCTGTCAAATCTGTATAGTGTCTAGATAACTTTAGAACAGATTATATATGTCATTCTCATGTCAATCATCCTGTAATGTCAGGGATATGACATATGTCAGGATGTTTCATGTAAAATTTTATATTACATTTCATGATCAGCATATTAGATAAGTACAATTGACAAGGGTCTACAATATGTTAATGTATATCTGTCCCAACTCAATAGTTAGTATTAGCTCAACTATAGCTTAGCACATTTATCCAGTAAGTGTAGTTGGTAGTTATCAACTTCAATACAAGGTTATCCCAATGTCTCAAATGGAACTTTTGTAAATCCATACTTTTCTTGATGCTGAGCTGGCTAAAGGGTACATTCATCCATCTAAATCACTGCAAATGGCACCAGTATTTATCATTCCTAAAAAAGATGGAAAAAAAGTGACTTGTTATAGACTATCATTATTTAAATGAGGGTACCATTACCAATGCATATCTGCTCCCTTATATTAATCAACTGGTTGATTGGCTTCATGGTGCTGATATATTTATCATACTAGATCTTCATTGGGGTTATATGAATGTTTGTATGAAAGAGGGTGATAAATGGAAAAGTGCTTTTGTCAATCCTTTTGATTCCTTTAAACCCCTTGTTATGTACTTTGAATACAAGAATGCACCTGCTACATATACATTTCAGGCCATGATGGATAATTTGTTTCATAATTGTTATAATAACATGGGTGCTTATCTAGATAATCTTATAGTTTTCACAACTGGTTTGTCTTGAACTCAGCATGCCAAGAAAGTTCATGAGGTTCTACAGGTCTTATAGGATAATGACCTGTATTGCAAACCCTCCAAATGTTTCTTTTTTAAATCTTCTGTAGACTATCTGAGTATGGTCATATCTAAAGATGGGATGAACATGCAAAAATCAAAAACCACTGCTATTGCAGATTGGCCATGACCACAATCAGTCAAACAAGTTCAATCATTCTTGAGACTTTGTAATTACTGTATTATCACTAATTTTTGATACATCCAAACCATTAATGGAATTGACTAAAAAGGACATATCATGGACCTGGGATTCAGACCAAGGAAACACATATATAAAGCTAAAAGAAAAATTCACCACTGCATCTCTACTCAAATATTTAGACAGAAACAAAGAGCTACATGTTGAAACCAATGTATTGGACATTGTAATAGAAGCAGTGCTCTCAGTCCATGGAGAAGATGATCTCTGGAGGCTATGTGCTTTTATTTCTCACTCTTTTGACTCTGCTGAGCAGAATTACCCTATTTATGACAAAGAAATGGCCACAGTTGTCTGAGCTTTGAAAGAATGGCAACACTACTTAATTGGATATCCAAGATTTGAAATCTGGACTGACTATAAGAATTTAGAATATTATAAAAAACCACAATCACTGTTTCTATGCCAAGCTCAATGGCATGCTCTCTTGCAGGAATTTAATTATGTATTAATCTACACACCTGGCTCTACCAATGGATGCACAAAATTATCTAGAAGGCCAGACCATGGTGATGCAGTGCAGAATCTATATGAAAACATAATGGTGTTACTGCAGGTTATTATAAATGACATACATCTCAACTCACCTTTCTTAGAATGATTGTAAAAAATGTCCAAAACACTAAAAATCCCATTCTTAGTTACCTGCTGGTTTGATAAACAGCAGTCCATATTTATCAATGACAATAATTGCATATTTGTACCTCTGGGCTTGAGGATTGAACTCTTAACCTTATGCCATGATTTGCTACTTGCTGGTCATATAAGACAACAGTAAACATACTTCACAATCACACAACATATCTTCTGGCCAGAAATTAAAAAAAAAAAAAGAAGTCAATAACTATATTGATTGCTGTCAAATCTGTGCATGAGCGAAACTGAATTCATGACCCCCAGCTGGGAAATTATTTCTGTTACCCATTCCACAACATTCCTGGCAGGATATATCAATTGATTTTATTTCAGGTTTTCCCACAGTAAATGAACTAGATGCCATTTGCATTATTGTGGATCACTTTTCTATAGGTGTTGTATTTGTGCCATACACCAAAACAATTAACTCTAAGGAATTAGCAATACTTTTCAGAGATTATGTCTGGTGTAAATATGATCTACCCAAAAGCATTATTTCCAACCAAGGATCACAGTTTTCCTCAGCCTTCAAAGTAGAACTGTGTAAACTTTTAAAAAACTATTCATGGCTTATCATCTGCAGATGGACAGATAAACAGAACATGTTAACCATGACCTAGCACAATATCTATAATGCTACAGTATATATCAGAAAACCAGGAGTCATGGCCAGATTATGTAAAAATGGCCAAATTTACACATAACAACATGATGACCTGTGCTACTAGTAGCATACCTTTTGCTATTATGTGAAATTACATGCCATGAATGGGATTTGAGATTCCAAAGACTACATGCAAATCAAAGATTGAAAAGGAGGTATGGGCAGCTTCAACCTAATGAAGTGACCAAAGTAAAGACACTTAGGCATGACCCTCAGCCTCGACAACACACACAGAAATAATAAAGATGGGGGCTAAGGACTTTGGTCAAAGACACAAGAGGTTGAAGGTGGGGCTCAGCTCGACTCTTGGCCACTTTATATATATATGTGCTATGATATTAAATACATGAGGTGTGACTAAGCTACATGTGTCTAACATGAGGCAGTCTAGACTATGACATCATAGATAAGGAGATAAGGAATGACATCATGTCACATAATGGGTCTAGCCTTCTGACATCATATTATATAAGCAAGTGTGTATTACCAGAATACTTAAGAGAATGAGAAGAGTTTGAATATCATGTTTTTATGGCATTTACAACAGTTGTTCACAACTTGGCCTCAAGTTCTATAATTAGTTCAATCTGCCAATATACTCCTGTGTAAATGTCCACCTTATGCTTATAATACTACCATATATTTAGCAAGAAGGAGTATTGAACAATGGACTACCTATGTATTGTAGTATATCATATAAAGTGTTATGACTGGCATGGGTAGTGTCAACCATAGACTCGATGTGCAACCTAAAGCTGCAAGACGAAGATGAGGGGCATGGATTCCAAGTGCAATGCAAGGTAACCAATCACTACTCTGCCTAGATGAGTATGTAGTGACATCGATGCTGCAAGGCCAAGAGATTCATAGGAAGAGCAAGGAGGAGCAAGAGGGTCAAAGATGCAATAGATTGCTATCTCGAGTAGGCTCAAGCTAAGGATACACTGCTTGTGCTATGCCCTATTTATATGTATGAGTCCTACACACAGACCAAGCAGTGCTACAGTGTAATAAGAGAGGAAACCAAAAAGGGGAAACTGGAGATAAGGGGAAATGAGTCATGCATAGCATGAAATGCATCATAAGGCTGTGTATGATAGAACTACATGAAACACCATGGAATGTATGAGTTAGAGATAACAGATAAGAGAAACACACAGCCATAACACTGACTAATCGAAGGGCTGTGTGCATTTAAGTAATACAAGGCAAGAAGAAGTGAGGATGAAGGAAAAAGAGGGGCTAATCATAACATAAAGTAATAGTTTACATGCCTGTAGATTTCTTAAGGCTTTCCAGCAGCACTAGATTCAATAGCAGTTTAAATACCCTTATACTCAAATCACAATGTTTCACAAGTCTAAAGGTGAGTAAGTAGGTTGAGGGGGTTTCTCAGCCCTCAAACAAATAGTTCACATGCCTGTAGATTACTTAAGGCTTTCCAGCAGTGCTAGATTTAATAGGAGTTTGAATACCTCTTGTACTTAAACCATAATGTTCTACAACCACAAAGGTGAGTAAGTAAGGTTGAGAGGCTTCCCAGCCCTCAAACAGTATCTTCTCAACTGCATAGAAGCTCATCCCACAGTGTCTTGATGCAGTTACAATTGACAATATCTGTCATTACTTCAATTACTGCTGGTGTTATGTGCATGGATGCCTGTACTAACCACCATGTGGTTGAATGATTTCCTCTCCAATACCTTCATTTATTCATAGACATGATCTATTCTTCAAGCAGTCAAACTATACAGTGAAGAAATACGCTTCACATTGAAGGATTCTAGCTAATGTTATAACAGATATTTATATCTTGTGCAGCACATGACCCAATAATACCATATATAGATATACACCAACTAGAGTTAGGATTAATTTTCACATTCTTGGGGTCAAAAAAAATTCAACCTTAGTTAATTAACATGTAAAGCACACCAGTAACAGAACTACCATATCCAATTTCAATGCATATGTTTTTGAGGTCATCCATTATATTGGTGGTACTTGACAAGCTGATCATGCCAACTCCAATATTACACAACTCCAAATTATCCAATAGCTATAGTAGTATATAAACCATAGCAAAGCTCAAATATAATCTAAGTGTCTGTTATCTGTTGTGAACTAGTAATGCACTAAACATAACTTTGAGTAGGTGTGAAGATAAGGGGAGTGTTAGTGCAAAGGAAATGCTCAGGCTAGTCTACACCAGAGTTTGGTTATAATAACCCAGCAATCTTCAGGTAATAGTGATAGTTTCTTGCAGAAAGCCAGCTCTGTATAGCTATGCAAAGAACATAGAACAATGTCAAGGGAACTCAATGATAAAGAGTGGACATGAGCAATAGCAGCCTAACTGAATGCCTTGCTAAGCAAAGGACACTGGATGTTTTAAATGCTTCAAAACCACCATATTTAAATTCTACACTTTTGTATGAATATTCTGGTAATACACACTTGCTTATGTAATATGACATCATAATGCTAGACTCATCATGTGACCTGACATCACCCCTTATCTCTTATCTATAACATTATAGTCTAGACCACCTTATGTATTTAATATAGTAGAACATATATAAAGCAGCCAAAAGTTAAGCTGAGCCCCAGCTTTGACCTCTTGTGTCTTTGACCAAAGTCCTTAGCCTTCATCTTCCCTTTTTCTGTGTGTGTTGTTAAGGCCAAGAGTCATATCCAGTAGCTCATGCTTTGGTCACTTTACTGGACAACCACCACACTTAGGGCTAGGCCACTAGAGGTAAAGATAGAAGAAGGATGATGAGAATCAAGCTGGGGAAATCCAGTCAACCACAATGCCCTATATATTGTCAGGCCATGCACACAGACCAAGCTTAGGGCTGGCCAGGGTAGAGGGCACTACTAAATAAGGTAATATTAGATAAGAGGGTCCAGGATAGCATCACAAGATAACAGACATGTGGTAGACATGCTGTGGTGGTGAGAAGAATGGAAGGGAAGGCATAGCCTTACCTAGCTCTGAGATCTAGATCAAGATAAGAGATAAGAGATAGGATCAGGAGATCTATCAAGATATAATCTAATATAGAATACATGAGCATCTATAAAAGTGTTAATAGGTACAAACAAAGATCAGGGCACTAAGATAAAGAGATAAGGTGGTAGTATGGCACCTGATAAGAGAAAGAGGTTAATCTATATCACTGTAACCCTAAAATAAGGTTGCCTTTAGTACTAAGGGTGCTTTAGTTAGATTAAGCCAGTAGTGTTTACAATATCATCTTTCATCATCATCAGACAGGACACACATGATACTACCAGCTCATCTAGCCAAAGCTGACTATACTTCTAGGTTACTATTTTAAGACCTCATGCATCATGCATAACCTTACTAAGCTTATTCATGTTGAAGATATAGGCCTACTGTATATGTCAAATAGTACATTTGTCTATTCAACAATTCATCCATCTGCATTAGCCCATAGCCTACTCTATCACATTATAGCCATTTGCAAAGCTATATATGCAGAAAATGTATTTTGAAAAATTCATTGGTTAAAATTGCTATACTGGGATCCTGGATCCATTTCAGTGAGGTTTGTCACACTTTCCAGGCTGCTTTGTTCATGTCACCCACACCATTGCACCACCACACCAGGCCAGCATGCCACTTTGCCTTATTTCTAAAGACATGAAATACAACATTCTCATTCTTTCTCAAAAAGGTCACTATGGTAAGAACATCTGTTATATTCTTAGTGTCAATAAATGCTTATATTTTCAACTCTCTACTCCTACAGAAGATTTTATGCTGTTGCTTTTCATTGACAAGGCTGCAAAGGACCAAAGAACATCATCTTGCTCTTTTTGATGGTCATTCCAGGGAGTGGAAGGGACAGCAGTGTCATGGTTTTCAGTACTCAATTATCCCTGCCACTGGCATTACATTAGATGTTTAATCTCTTACTGCCTTACTCATCTGAAAACATAGTCACGTATCACGCAAGTCACGCATGTGACAACACTTTCAAAATGCATTTTCCGCCTGTAAGCCCAAATAATGTAGTTCGAGTTTGATTTGTTCCCTGCAAAATGAAGTACCCTATCAGATATGACATGTCGCACTGTATGCAGTGCGAAATGAGCAGCATGATACTATGCTGATATAAGCACAGGTGAGACGTACGAGCTCGGGCAAAGGCAAGAGCAGGGGCGCGCAGGGCCCATTCATGTTACGAAGTGAGGCGAGGGTGCATGTGGCTGGTGCATGTTGGGTGGACATCTACTGGAAATTCCCCTTCGGCCTGACAGCTGAAGGTCTCACTGCTGATAACCTCTCTCATTGTACATGCCATGACTGCCCTCACCGTCCCGACATGCAGGCCAGTCACCCGTTCCGATGCGCGTGGTCTACTCGCCCTCGTCCACAGCCCTGCCCGTCCCTTTCTCAGCGCGCGCACCTTCATGCGGGCCCCGTTGTCTCAGTGCCCTCATCTTGTGCTCCTCTCACACTACAAGCACACACATGAGCCCATCCTCATTTTAAATCCAACATACATTGTTATCCATCCTCGTCCGTCCTCGTTTCAGAGTGTGCACATCCTCACGAGAATTAGAGCAAGAGCACGCTTGCATATACGCACACGCACACTCATGCATATGTGCAGCATGCACATCACAAGACTCATGTGGGCTGGAGTGGACGGGTCAGGGCCCGTATTTGTTGTCATCGTGCGCGCGCATTGATCGATGCGCCGTCGTCGACGTGTCCGCTGTCGCGCCAGTTGGCGTGTTTGGTGGCACGTCGACGTCGCCATCGTCTTCACGTGAGGCGCGTTGACCGACGCGTTCTCCTTGTCGTCATCGTCGTTGTCGGCGTCTTCGCATGTGCAAGCATTGGTCTACCCGTTTTCATCCCGTCCAAAAAATAAATAAAGAAACGGATAGGAAAAAAAAATGAAACTACTTACTCGGGTGTCTTGAGCGAGACGAGGATGGGCAAGATGCACATTGCATTGTCTTCGTCGTTGTCGGCACCATTGTATGCGCGCGCATTGTTTAACACGATGTCATCATTGTCGTTGATGTCTTTGTGTACGGGCACCGTCAGTCCGTCGCTCGCAGAAACGGTCTGAGTGGCTTACTCAGGTTGCCGACCAAAACAGAAATTCAGTCTGGCTTGTTTTAGTCAGCTGGCACAATTGTTGACCCTCCTCGCGAGAGAAACGTCAAAGAATCACGTCACAAGGACGGTTTTCTGATGGAGTGCGGGCCTTCACATTGGTGGTGAGTACGCATACGCATATCCATGCAGATGCATGAATGTGCAGCATGTGCATACATGTGCGCATACTCTCGCTCCCATCTGCCATCCTCGCCTTGCCTTATGTCCTCACTACCCTCAACTCGCAACACGCACTATACAACTTTACAAGTGTGCATAGACACACCCACAGCACAGACGCCGTACTTGAGGTTACACAGTGGAGAAGAAACGGAATGACGTGGGTCAAAATATCAACCTGAGTGACCTTGTTAGAACGAGGTAATGATCATCGTCAGTGGTCACTGAATCCCCATGTTGATGGTGGCAATTCCACATCGTCGCACCGTCGAAACTAACAGTTGGCAACGTTTCAGGATTTAAAGTGTAACAGTGCCACACTTTGTTATCAGAGCTTCGAAATGGGTGAGTTACGATCAAGGGTCTTTTCTAGTAATCCTCCGAGGTAAGTGGACAACTTGAGATCTTGTTCCATTCATGGTTCGGTTTCTTCATCAAAAGTCGCTCTATGAAATTGCTCCTTTCGTGACTATCATGGCAGGTAAGTATGACCCGATTGCGCCTATCAACAGTCTGTGCATTTACTTCGCCCCCACCTTCCGACGGTCCGAGACACCGAATTCGTTGACGTGAGCGCCCCAACTTTTACATATTGTCGGGTACTTATGAATCCAGAATAAGGCGCATCAGTCATTCATCCGGGTATGCGAATACAGCATGATACAACGGCGTCTTCTTCAGGTTGTTCATGTTATTCATGTCTTCCATTCCTCTCCATTCGATGAGCCTAATAACCCGTTGTCAACGGAAGTGACTTCTGTCGACAGAAAACATACCGTCACAATGTTGCATAGTGGCGTGCCTTTCGGACAATTCAGTTCGCGTGTATGGCTTGCCGCAGTCGAAGCACATCGACCGAACACCCAAGTGGACAGCCTGAATATGCCTGGGCATGTTTATCCATTGGAAAATCAAAGTACAGCCCGTCCACGGGCATTGGACAGTCTGTCGTCTCGAATGCCTGTGACCATGCTTGCGAAGATGCAACTTGATGGAGTCGATGGAACCATCCAACGGCAGAGTGCAGTGCAAGCCGCCGATAATTCTGCAGGTGTGTACTGCTGCAATGGAAGGGATATCCGGTAAATTCTCGAATACGAATTCCGGTGTGGCTGTTTCCTGTGAGTCACTGTTTTCAAGTGCGTCGTCCGCTAAGCACGGAACTCAATGCTACAGTGCATTGTTTGATACATTAGCCTCACCAGCTTCGACCAGTTGAGACAGGGACAAGTCCACGCCAGGGTTTGTACTGACGGTGGGAGAAAAGAGAGGGCCATTGGCTGTCAGATTTGCATCTGATGGTGTATTGAGGGTGAGCTGGTTCATCTTGAATCTGAAAAAACGAAAGGGCCTCATAAATGTTTTTATACCTGCAACAACAGAGGAAAGATCCGTTTTAATGACTGTTTTCATTGGATGGGGCGTGCCGATTAGTTGCTTCTGCGTGAGTCAAAACTATTGGCTATCCCCCAAAGGAATGATGCAAGCAAATAAACTGCCTTCTTACAGATAAGCCTATTCTCTCGTAAAGTATATTTCACAGCCAAGGTTATATGAACCCATGCTAGAATCTGCATGTTGGATTTCTTGACCGAAGGCATTTCACAGACCACGAATAATTAGTTGACTTTTTCAGGATAATTCTAAAAAAGCTTGATCTCGACCAGCCGCCACTGGTTCCAACTCGGACAAGGAAGTACATATTTCTTCTCAGAAGACATCAGGGACCTATACGTACGATGCAGAGGCACACCGAGTCCGCCGATCGAACCTGCGCCGCACTGTTCTCGAATAGTATCACGCTGAACCAACCCAACCTGCCTCGTTGTACCGGCTGCGCGACCGAGGGTCGGATGCCTAGGGTCGCTTTGTCAGGCAGTAGCCTAACATCGGAGAGCTCTCGAGCCAAGAACAGTGTGGATGCGGTTTTTATTTATTTCTTGGAACCTGTTTCATCGTCGTTCGCTAGCAAGTGCCTCATTATTTCTTCCCACCGACAAGACGGCTCTCAATTTCACATTTGTGTTACTCTTGTGTCCTTGTTCGGAAATAATTCAGTTCTAGTGGCTCGCCCAAAGGGCACATTTCTGACAGCGCCTCGTCACCATGACTGAAACGGCCATGTATTTAAAAGCCACTGATATGGCGGAGTAGGCGTGGCGGTGTGTAATAAAGTTGGATAGGGAGAAATTGGACTATTGAGAGTTTCAGCCATCAGCCGCCCCTATGATAGATCCGTCCGCACGAGGGTAGCTAAATGTTTGAAACCATCCTATTGCACTCGCGATAGTTCTTTCGACGTCGTTAAAGTGGGACAGGCTCATTATGCTTCGAAAACGAAATTCTTCTCATCAGTTCCGGATCGTCGCGGATGTAGTACATATATCACCCTGAATAAGAATACGCCTTTTCAACGTTTCCAGTCCAATTTATCTCCCTCGTATTGAACCCATCAATACTGTTTGTGAATCGTGTTACGCGATATCTAAGCGAGGGAAACGACTTACAACTGAACATTTTTCAGAAGCAAGGTGTTTAAACAAGGCTGCAGACCGTGTAAACGATTTCCTGCAGTTGGGGCATTTTGTTCGGACACCGAGATGGATGGACCGGATGTGTCTCGGAATGTTCATCCACTGCAGGCTGTTGGGACAGCCTGACCATGGGCATTTAACCGTCGTTCTGCCGTGGTGTCTATGTCCATGCATCGACAAATGTTTCCTGATGGACTGGAGCGTGCCATCGAATGGTTGATCGCAAGGTGTGGTACCACAGAGTCTGCACGTGGGGACAGGAGGAGGTGGGGGTGGGGATGAGATGGTTGTGGTTGTGTACACAAAGGTGCTGAGGGAGTAGGGAAAGCGCCTATGATCTAGGAAATGGTGTATAAGTGTTGTGAACTGGGGTGTTCACAATATCACACCTAAATCAGCCAGCTCCGAGGGGTTAGGCGAGATGTCGGACGTGGCACCATGAGAGGTGTTGGACAGACTGAACGGGTTGTCGCTCCAAGTAGTGGGGGCAAGAGACGTTTCTGCTGCATAGTCGGCTTCCATGGAGGAAAAAGAAGAAAGAAATATGCCGTCTACTGAAGACATGAATTTTAAAAGTTGTGAGGCGGGGTGGAAGCACGTTGGGGGATGAGTTGAGCTCGTTACATTACCTAGACATTTATATTTATATCATGTATGAGGAGTAGCTTTCGCGAGATTAGAGGCTAACAAAGCCCAAACCAACCCGGTATGAACGGGGATAATCGCTTACGGTCATGGCATCTGATCCTAGGAGAAGAGGTTTATGAACGGGCGGATTAAAGCCTCGAGGAGGAAGTCGCTGTGACCCTGGCTGTAAGGAGTCGGCGTGTAATTCGTCCACATGGCTTTCCCCTGAGACAACTGGGGGACTAGCATCACTGGAGGCTATGTGACATCAGTTAGCAATGCATGGCATACGCAACCTACACGCCACTGGGGTAACAAGGTAACTCGTGGCCGACCAGGGCATTCCATTCAAGAGTCCGCGGAATGGCTGACAGGAGTAGTAGAAAGGTTCCCCTTCCTTCACGAGCTGGAAAGGCAATATATTCTCACGCTGGAGAGTGGCCAGCGCTTCGAGTGGTAGGAGAGTCTTTAGCAGACGACATGCGACGCGCATCCGCTGCGGTGTTTTGTTCAACTTGGCTGCTACTGCACGCCGCCGCACGCAACGTTTCCTGGCGCGGACCGTACTACGAGGATTCCGTAAGCAGCCAGCTCCACTCTCGCCCGCGGATGACTCACTTGCAAGTCTTTTTCCAGTCTCTCAGTCTCTCAGTGCCACGAGGTCCCCCTCTGCCCCTCTGACACCCGTATATTTGCTAAATCACATTCATACCTCAGACAAATGCCCGCCTTGCTTCAACTGTCTTCTCCCCGCCTTTACCTGTGGCCAGTACGGTAACTGCAACGAATACGACGGCCAGTGCAAATGTCCCCCTGGCTGGGGCGGAATTGACTGTCTCACGCCACGTACGTCCTCTCCTTAGCTCTCCCTGCACCGGCCCTCATTTCCGGGCCAGAATGCGACTCTCTCGCCGATGGTGACCAGAGGACTCTCCGCGCCGACACCCCATGCGAATGCAAAGAAGGCTGGGGCGGCATCAACTGCAACGGTAGCGCGATTGCTTGTCCCCTTGGTCCGCTCGCTTATCGTGTCACTAGTGTGTCAGACCGACGCTGCTTGTGTGGGCTTTCCTCTTCCTGGTACTATCCACGACCGTCTCGGTGATGACTCGGTGGCAAACATGACTTGTTACAAGGGCGGCGAGACGGTATTCAACAACCATCAAATGTGTGACATCACCAGTATGTCTTCACAAATGCTCTTGATTGCCTCGCTTATTCTTGCTGTCAGATCGCAAGATTTTGGACATGCTTCCGGACAGACCTCCCCAAGTGACTTTTAGCTGTGACAATGCAACGTCGACCTGTTCTTTCCAGTTCTGGACAGCACAGGAAGAGTCCTTTTACTGTGCCTTGGACAGCTGCGCATCACAGTCCAAAGTGGGCTATGATGCGAACAGCACTACGTACGCCTGCGACAAGATCAGATGCAAGTGCATCCCTGGCAGGTTCCTGTGTGGAGAGGACGGTAGCGTCGGTAAGTTCTGTCAGTTTTTTCGTGACACGCCCACATGTATCCTCCAAGATATTTCGGATTTCCTTGTCGAGGATATCCGCGGACCCGCAACATTTAGTTGCAAAACAGGTCAAGGTTGTCGATTCGAAGAGCCGTCGATGAACTCGCTCATCAATGATATTTTCGGCGACGCTTATATTACACTCGACTGTCATGGGGGAGAGTGCTTGCATTATTCTCAAGTGCCCGGCTACCAGGTGCGCCCCTTGCCCTGTTTATTTATGGTTCACCCGTGACGCTTTGTAGCGTCCGGCGAAGCCAGACAACACCAAGTGGGTCGCACTTAGCAGTGCAGGCGCGGGTTTGATAGTTATCCTGACGGTTGCGGGTATGATAACTTGTGATCGGATGATCCGCCTACTGATTCGTTGTCCCGCAGTTCTTTGGTATGTGGGCCACACGCATCCTACCTCTCCAAACAACGGACCCATCGCTCTCCCATCGGACCCGAGACACCCACCTTCTCACCCCGAACATGTGCCTGCTACCCTCCACTTTTCATCGCTTTCTTATACCCTTCCCAATGGACTAGAGGTATTGAAAGACGTGCGCGGCATAGCACGTCCAGGAAAGTTGTCCGCCGTCATGGGTGCTTCCGGAAGTGGCAAATCCTCTCTACTTGATATTCTTGCACATCGCTCCAAGATTGGCTCCGTTGCTGGCTCGATTCTCATAAATGGTCGGCCTGTAACGTCTTCCCAAGTCCGACGAGTATCCGGATATGTTGATCAGGAGGACACTCTGATGGAAACACTGACGGTTTATGAGACGGTCTTGTATAGCGCATTATTACGATTACCGAGGGAGATGTCAGAAGACGAAAAGATTGCCAGAGTGTATGGAACGTTGGAAGAGTTGGGAATCAGAGGTATCATGGATAGGAGGATCGGTGGCAGTGGTAGGTGGCTTAGGTCTCTTTTGTCAACCTTGTTCATTTTTTTTGCAGGCAAACGTTCGATCTCGGGAGGAGAGAAAAGACGTGTCTCCATTGCTTGTGAACTGGTCACGAGTCCTTCTATTTTGTTCCTTGACGAACCTACGAGTGGTGAGTAGTCGGTCACGATGGCCATGGTGGTCCTCATCAGACGTCGTACAGGCCTTGACTCGTATAATGCTCAATCTGTCATCGAGTCGCTTTCGAATCTCGCCCGTACTTATAACCGTACAGTCATCCTCACTATCCATCAACCTCGAAGCGGAATCGTCGCCTTGTTCGACGAGCTGATCGTCTTGGCCAAGGGCCGGTGTGTATGGGCTGGTCCTATGAAGACCCCTGAAACTCTTCAGCTGATTGATGATGTTGATGTGCACACTGAAGGCGAGATTCAGGGAGTTGGAGAGTGGTTGGAGAGCATTGGAAAGGGGTGTCCTGCCGGGTTTAACATGGCTGATTATTTGAGTGGGTTCTCTCTGTCCTGCATGAAAGAAATGCTCATGACTGGCCTATTCATCCAGTTGATTTGACGGTCAACGCGGCCAATGAAGTTGACGACTCGGACTCTCCTTCCTGCGATCCGTCCTCAAGTGCAACACGCATACCTTCCTCGGGTTCCTCTGGTGCTGACGAGGAACGAGCACTTTTGATTGGGTCCCCCAACGCTAATGAAACTGAATTGCAGACGCGTGTCTCGTCTTCGGCCAGCGCGCGCATGAGCATAAGCTCGACGATCAAACGCAAGACATCACAACTTGTCGAAGTTGTTAGAAATGGAAGGAGCACCCCTGTTAATCGTGACGTACCCGAGAAACTCCTTGAGCTCATTGTTGCATATGAAGACAGCCCCACCGCCCGTCACATGGAAGCTGAATTCGAGTTCGTTCGTTCCGCGAATTTGCCTACTAACGAGAATGGTTCTACCGTTGCAATCGCACCGTCCAACGGCACAATAAATGACGATGGCGAAAGAGTCGCCATGACCGAAATGCGAGATGTGGTTGGGGAGACTGGATTGTTACGAGGACGACGCAGTGCGAGCTGGACAACTCAATTCAGGATCTTGAGTGGGAGAGCGTTCAAGAATTTATATCGGGATCCGGCGTTGTTGACGGCGCACTATTTGGGGAGTATCGCGTTGGCCTGTGCGTTGTGTTTGCTTTCCCCTTGCGGCTTGCTGAATCATGGGATAGTGATTTGCGGTCTGTTCTTTTACAACGTTGGAAACGACATTGCAGGCTTCCAGAACCGCCTTGGTTGGTCATTTGTGGGCTCGGATGTTTGTGACCTGATGCATCTGTCTACAGGAATTTTCTTCTTTACGCTCGCGCTGTTTGGCTTCTCGTGTCTGTCCAGCCTGGGACTGTTTGCAAATGAAAGGATTCTGTTCATGCGAGAGAGGTGGGTTGAGTGTCGTTGAGTAAGCTTTGCTGCTGACGCTGCTTGTCAGGGCAAATGGGTATTATTCCACGTTTACCTATTTCTCGTCCAAGGCAAGTGACTCTTATTTCTCATGTGACTTTGTTAATCTCCTCCACTAGGTTCTCTTTGATATCCTTCCATTGCGGTTGGTACCGCCTCTTTTGTTTGGAGGTATCGTATATGGTCTCGTCGGGCTGGTCGCCACTGTTCCAGCATTCTGGAAGTTTATGCTCACACTGGTATTGTTCAACTTGACGACTGCGAGTGTGATTCTGTTGTTATCGATCGCGTTCAAGAACACGAGCCTGGCAAGCTTGGTTGGGACGCTGGTCATGCTGTTCAAGTGAGTGCCTGGTTCTCTTTGCCGGCCGTAGCGCTAACCCAGTTGGTAGTCTCCTATTTACGGGCCTGCTAATTAACAGAGAGACGGTGACGCCTGTTTTCCAGTGGCTCCACACGATATCGTTCTTCCATGCTGCGTTTGAGGCACTTGCGGTGAACGAATTGCGGTATCTTCAGCTGAAGGAGATTCGGGTAAGGACTGAGGCGCCTGGCTGCCCATTTATCTGACATGTGAACTTACAGTACGGTGTCGAGTTGGATGTGCCAGCTGCCACGATTCTGTCGATATTTGGGCTCCGTGCGCAGTCGTTCTGGTGGCCGAACATTTCGCTACTGGGAATCTTCTTTGTGACGTTTACGGTTGCGAGTTTCCTGATGCTACACTTTTTTGTCAAGGAAAAGCGGTAGTATTTTATTAAGCGTAGTTGCTTTGATTGTTGTGGTGTATTTAATGGCAGTGAATCAAGTTGGATTTCTTGTTTTCTTGTACTTCCTTCAGTCATGGTACGGAGTCTCTTCGACGCGTCCTCCTCGTCTGACGCGAATATTCCACAGTCAATGCACGATATCGAACAAGACCTCATCCAAATCTTCACCTCGCACCCCCAGTCGCATCTCAACCAGGCCCAAGAACCCACCCTCCCCGCAGACGCGCTCCCAGATGTTATTCGCGAATTCTCAGACCTCTACAACGACGTCGACCTCCTCACCGACTCCGAGATGGAGATGCTCCGCGCTCTACTCGCAAGCAACCCCGGCATCGAAGTCACGCCCCAAGTGCTCCTCCAGTTCATCGCTGAGCGCACCAAGAACAGCCCACGCGAATCCCCCGGCAAGAGCCACCCGCCCTCGGAGCCACCCTCGCTACCAGGGCATAACGCAGACAGCCCAGACGACTCGCCACACGAAAGCAGCAGTGACGACGGCGAGAGCGACGACATGACGTTTCCAAATGATCGGGGTCGGCACCCGTTTGCGCGGGACACGGCCGCGTCGCGATCGTCCAGTCGGAGCTCGGAAGTGTCTAGTCGTCCGCCCAGTGTGCCGCCCAAAACGCCTTTGCAGAGCGGGCCGCCGTCTGCGTTTGATTCCTCCCGACGCCAGAGGACGACCCCACTCAGTTCGACAGCGCCGTCGAGTTGGACGAAGCGGCCAGCGCCGGCCAGGAGGAGGAAGAGCATCGACGGATCGTCGTCCCGCGGATCGAGCGACAACGAGGTGCGTGCCACATGCATCCTTTATTTCATTTCCCCCAACTTGGCAGTTTTGGTGACATGCTCTATCCCAGTCGTCGTCTGTGACTAGCCCTTCTGCGTGGGGAAGAACCCCAGGTCGCCGTCGTGCCCCGTCGAATCCGGCAACGCCTTCGACCACTTGCACGTCTCCCAATTCCTCGGCGTCGTTCATATCGCCGCCCTCGAGCTTTGGACGCCCGCATTCTCGCACAGCCTCACAGCCTCAGAACGCGATTGGGTTTCATTACGGCATGTCAGACCGCGATCGTGATGGAGGGCCCATGTCACCGGGGATGATGTCTCCTGACACTTCCCTGGACCAGTCATTTGAATATCCCAAGGGTGGCGTGGATGCCATAATGGACAGTATCTCTTCCTTGCCCATGCCGCGTCGATCCGCGTCTGACTCGGGGTCCGACTCGGACAGCGAAGACGAGTCGTCACTGGGACTCGTGCTCGACCGCTCTGTCACGTCTTCGACCACCTCACTGGAACCGTTTGACAAGGTGGACGTACTACAGAAAGCGAATGCCGAGTTGAGTAGGAAGTTGATTGAGGCTGACCGTGCTCTTCAGAACAAGCTCATGGAGCATGACAATGATCTAGAAGAGATGCAGGCGAGGCTGGATGAACTGAAGAGCGAGCTGATTGCGACCAAGAGGGAGGAAAAGGAGTTGCGGGCCAAAGAGGTTTGTCATGCAGCTCCTAAGTTTATTGTCGCGCGATAACTCACGCCACCGTCATCATTTTCTTAGCGTGTCAGCTCAACGCAAATGGCTGCCCTCGAAAGCGAGATTGCTAAATTGCAAAAGAGCTTGGAGAATGCACGAATCTCTTACCAATCTCTGCAAAAGCAATATCAGGAACAATGTGGTCCGTATTATATGTTCTTTGTTCGTTTTTTTTTTCCCCCGTCACTCATGCTCGAATAGCCGAGTCCGAACGTTACCGTAATACTCTACGGCGGCGTGACCAAGAACTCAAAGACTTGCAGGATGCCACTGCGCTACAAGCCCTTGAAACTCAAAAGTACATACGCGAGCATGATTCTTACGAGGAGCGCATTATTCAGCTCGAGGATGAGCTTTCGCATGCTCAGCAAGCCCATGCACAATTGGACGAGCAAAAGCAGGAGAATTTGATGCTCAAGGAGACGATTGATAGGATGCGATTCGAGATGGATGAGATGAGGAGTTTGAGTGCAATGGGACCAGGTGGGGGGAGTGGGAATGGGAGTGCCAGGGGAAGTGTGAGCAAGAGTTTGGGCGCAGAGCTGTTGGGGAAGATGGGTGCACAGTGGGAAATGGAACATGAAGATGAAGATGGCTTGGATCTTGAGGATGAAGATCAGGACACAGAGGGTGAAGAGGACGTGATTCAGACCATCATCACCAGGAAGAAGCGAGTACGTTGGCTGTTTCCTACCTTATTTGTCTGTTGACTTTTTTTTTTTTACAGAAAGTGGGCAATCGATCGAAAGTCGAGACCCTTACTTTCGAAGAGATGAGGGAGTATGCGGATGCTTCGACGCAATATGACGTGTCCGAGCACATTGCCGTGTCTGCGGTGCAAACCGATCCCGAACCCGAGATTCCTACTGCCAGCTTTGCCACGCAAACAGAAGAGAAACGGTTTGGTTCTTTTGCTGCACAAACCGAACCCGAACCACTCCCAGTTCCGCGTATTACGGCAAGTATCGATGTTCAAACTGATGAACCTGAGCCCGAACGAAGGCCTGAAGTAGAAGCAGAACCGTCACCATCACGTTCACCTTCCCCAATTGAAGAGGACTCGCTTGCTTCGTCCTCTTCCACCGTCCTTCCGCCTACTCCCAAGGGAGTACTTGTTCACAATGACCTACCACCGTCCTATACGCAAGTGGCCTCCACGGATTCTCTCGATACGCTCCGGAAGTGGCATCATGGACTCGAGTTGCCGATTGGTGGGCTCCCTTCTGGTATCTCCGTGGATGCTGTCGAAGAATGGCATTCCCTCAAAGCCGAACTCGGTGTTGAATGCGCGGTGATTGACCAAATCGTTGAGGCATCCACGAAGACAGGCCCGAGACCCAGTTCACGCAAGAACAAGTTTTACAACATCTACAACACGTATGTCTACGGAGGCGGCGACAAGGACGGATCTGGGAATAACCAGGGCGGACCATTTGGCCTCAGTATTGCGAAGCAGCTCTTGTTCTGCATGGGTGCATCAGCGTGCATGTACCTTTTCATGGGTCCTTATATCTCCGCGCAGTATACCCCTGTGGGCGGTGCGACGTACTATGATCGTGCTGCGTGGTCGAGTTTCAACACGATGCAAGCGCCTGGAGAAGGGTTTGGGTACGATGGTACTGCAACGCTGTGGAACATCGTCGGGAGGGTTGGATATGGTGCCGCACGGATTGCGGGCGGGTGGCCGACGTAGACCATGGTGGTGTCGGCATTCAGCCGTTGTCTGCCTGACCACGTTGTTTCTCTCTCCTCCCTTCCCAGGGTTGTTGTTCATATGATTTGCGCCCTTTTCTTCTCTTTATCATGCTAATTATCTGACATGCGTTGTCCTCTGACGGAACTGCTTCACTCACTCACTTTTTTTGTTCTTGCTTTCCCCATGCTATTGAATCTTGCCTTGGGCGCGTGCTGTTGCATACATATGTATAGGGGACCGGATTATTTTGCATGCCTACATAGTCGATTTGCATGCCACTGACAGTCGCTCTTTTTCTCAGGTCATCATTGCATCACTCCGTTGTTCGTATTTCATCACTGACACGTATATGTTACATATGTAACTCTTTTGATGCGGCATCTTCCGAGATATCGGGTATAGTAAAATGCGCCTTTCACGCAAACGAATACGATCGCACTGGAGATCGAAAGGCATATATACCATTGATTACTGTAAGGTCTACGATTCTTACGTGAACGGTGAAGGCTGTCCTGTATACAACGAGTCCTCGTCACAGGAAAACTCGGACGTCCGACTTCTAGAGGGATCGTAGCGTTACACGATGTCGGTTTCCGATTAGTTATCTTTCGCTCGTTTGGATTGAAAGTGTCACCTTCTCGATGCCGTCTGATGGTAGCATTTTTTCTTCTTCTTTCGGTTAAGTTGGTTCTCCAAGCCATAGAGGGGGACCACTCGAGAGAGAACGGAGGATAATAATATGATTTCGGTTAAGATATGGCTTGACTGGCGCAATCTGATGCGATCCTGGTTGTGAGGCTCGATGGACTTACATACATACTATGTATATAGACACCCAAAAATGCCGCAGCCTTACACTCAGGCACGCCATGACAATGTCGGGGGTTGGGATAACGCCACTCAGCGTTTGTACAGCGTACGACTCTACTCGACCAAGACCTCGAAGCCGTATTGGACGCTGGTGAATCACAAAAACAACCGTCACGCGTTTTCATTTGCTTCGTCTTACCCATCGAAGAAATCAGACGAGGCGAGGGATATGTCCGAGCATAAAAAGCCTCAACGGTGGTTGATCGTAGCATAGTCACTATGGGGTCCATCAGCTTCGAGAAAGCGGGAACCGCGCCATGATATGACTACATTCATTGAGTCAAGCTTTCAGCAAACACGAAAACTGACCGACGGATAGGAGCGGCCGAGGAGGCTGGACAGCCCAAGTCAAGTCTTTCGGGTACGCACGGAGGGAGTCTTCACAGACACGAACCATCTCGTGCGCAAAAATGAACTGTAAATTCACGTCGATGAGAAGACGATGGGCAAGTGCAGACATAATACATACGAAGAGACGGATATGGGACATCTGCTAGTTCTGTCAAGCACGAGATCCCGGTCTGTCAATTGCATAACCTGCATCTCTTTTAAATCCTAGTGTGTCATCGAGTTGTTCTTTCGAGTCGTCGATCTGTGTTTCGAGAGTGGAGAGGTGGATGAGTGTTATTTCATATTTTCCCATCAACGTATGCCCTGGCACTGCGGATGTTAAGTACGGGAGCCATGATGTCCGAAGGGTACACAACAGAACACTGGTCTCTAAGTCAGTTCAACGTTGAATATCGATCTTCCTCACAAGATGTCAAGGGGCGGAAGAAGCGGTTGAGTGGTGCATGCACCCAGTTCAGAAAGTTCAACTGTCACCACCGACGCTCTGGTCGCAAGTTCGCTCAAGCACGGTTAGTGACTGCGCGGCTGTGTGGATTCGCCATTGAAAAGCAGTGGCTGCTCTTGTTGACATGTACTGGATTCTAGAGACGCGCGTCCCGCAGCAAAGGATAACGAAAATGCTTGGATAGGGATAAATTGAACAACAGAGCCGGTGTCGATCTTATAAGCGGAATCTGGCAAATCTTTCCCAGGGTGCTCGGAGACGAGTAAGAAGTTGAAGTTCAAGACCACTACGTTGGGCTTGAACGGGACTAACAGTACCTTTTGATTCAGAACTAGCTTGACTTTTCTAAAGGCTGCTTCAGTGCCGGGGCTGTACAGAACAACTAGTGTTGCCGCGGCCCGGCCCGGCCTGAAAGCCCCGGCTCGGGCTTGGCTTAGGGGGCCTGCGGCTCTGCAAAATCACGAGCCGAGCTTTGAGCCCCTAAAGCCCCTAAAGACGGCCCGGCCCGG
>JBBPUL010000144.1:0-33959 GCA_038094675.1 Spongispora temasekensis
AAGCCCTTTTCCCATAATTCTGTCAGGGATCTGTTGAAGATCAACACCATAGAGAAACATTGCCCGTACCCGCGGAGAAGCCCTCTACGGGTCGTTTCGTGAGCTCCGTAAGCTGACGGCGAAGGAGTAGAGAGTTGGACGACTGAGAAGAGGGGCGGGACATTAGACGTGGTCAAGGGGAAAGCAACGCTAATTGCAATAAATTCGCCCTTTTGGTCTGCAAACAAGCGTGATCGTGTGAACGCTGATTTCGGGCCGATCGAATTGATACCCGGTGAGGTGATTCAAAGTTCATTCGTTGCCCTATGTATTCACTTCTTGAGGAGGGTCCCCGATGCGGTGCTCAACTGTGGCCTCACGAACCGACTCGGGGTGCGTGTTGCCATAGAACCCACCGGGATTCAGGCCAATTCTCACCAGGAGGCTACAATGATGGCAGCCATTGAATATTGAATCAGGAATAAGTATTATGAATTCAACAGGTGTCTAGGTAATAAGTAAAGTGCTAAATAGTAGAACGTGGGTTCACCTCTGTTCCCTGTTACTTTGAAAACCCAGCATCAAGAGGCAGGTTTCATGAAAGCTAGGGAGATCCTGCAGATTCACAAGCCTGTATCCTGGCCATGCTATCAAGAGCATCAGCAAAACCAGGATTTCACCATAGTGCTCATAGTGTTCATAGTAACTCATAGTAATCATAGTACTCACAGTATCATAGTGTCATAGTGTTCATAGTGTATATAGTAACTCATAGTAATCATAGTACTCATAGTGTCATAGTGCCATAGTATTCATAGTGTTTCATAGTGTTCATAGTAATCATAGTAATCATAGTGTCATGATGACTAATGGTAGTACTGATCAATATTTTTCCACTACTAACTGGGCCTAATTAGTGCTTTGCCAATATTCCTAACCTAGACTAACCAATGTTTTCCTACTAACCAAGTATAACTAGTGCTTTGCTAATATTCCTAACCCAGACTAACCAATGTTTCCAACTAACCAAGTATAACTAGTGCTTTGTCAATATTCCTAACCCAAACTAACCAATGTTTTTTTTCTACTGACCAGGTCCAACCAGTTTTGCCAATATTCCTAATCCAGACAAGCTATGAAGTACTATCAAAAAGTATACCAAAAAGTGTATAAAAGTGTACCAAACAAGAAGAGAAAGACTTAGTAAAATTTATTGTTGCTTATATCATTTGTTATGAGTGAGTACTACTAAAAAGCATAGCATAAAATGTACAAATGTATGTACAGTGGCTCAAAAAAGTGTCCCAATGTTGGGTCATTTTGGATAGTGTTGTATTTTGTAAAATAACTACAACAAATAAAGACAAACATTTGCAGGGTCACTGGTAGCCCTAACCCCTTACATCATTATTGCTACCTAAGTCATGTGACCAGGTTGCTATGGTGTTGAGATATGATAATTTTAAAATGTCATGTCATTGGGACACTTTTTTGAGCAGTATTCTATTCTAGGATTTTAGCACTTGGTATGCCCCCCCTTTGCTCTTATCACTGCCTCTATCCTTCTAGGCATGCTTTCTATTAGTTTATAACACTCCTTAACTTCTATCCTGCCCCATTCCACTGCAGCTCTTTCCCACAGCTCCCAAACTCCTTTTGCTGGGACTTCATGCTTGTTAAGCTTTTTATTTAGGATTTGCCAGAGATGTTCAATAGGATTTAGGTCTGGAGATTGTGCTGGCCAGTCAAGTACCTTGAACTCTTGAGAACTGAACCAATCTTGAGCTTTTTTGGAGGTGTGTTTGGGATCATTATCTTGTTAAAAGATAATGCTCTCCTTTGGAAGGCCATAATTTTCCATGGAGGAAAGCAAATTATGCTCCAAAATGGAAACATATTGCTTAGCATTTATCCTCCCTTCCACCTCTGCAAGGATACCCACTCCATTTCAACCCATACATCCCCAAACTATCAAGGAACCACCTCCAAACTTCACTGTTCTCTGTATTTCCTTTTCCTGCAGTGGTTTTCCTGCCTCTTTCCATATGTACTGTCTTCCATCTGACTCAATCCTATTGATTTTGGTCTCATCTGACCAAATAACCCTAGTCCAGTCCTCCACAGTCCAGTTTTGATGCTTGAGAGCAAAAGCATTTGATTCTTGTGCTTGACAGATAAGAGTGGCTTTTGTAGACATTAAACGAGGAACATTTATTGGAGAACTGTCCCGGCTTGCGACCCTGTCAAGTAAATTAGAACACTACTTGGATGCAGTTACGGAATTATCTGATCTGTACGTACTGCGGGGGTATCCAAAAGCCGTCATAAAAAGATGGAAATCATCTCATGTTAAGACCCGCTGGGAAATCTCGAAAAGAGACCCTGGTGATGATTTGGCTGGTCCGGCGGATGCCGAGGACTGGGTCTTAGTGATGAAGACCGTCTTCAATACGGCATGGGATTTCTTTGATGTGCATCGTCTTAGCGACATCATGACCCAATCCATACGGCATACTCTAGCCGCATGGCGGGAGGGTGATTTTGAAATGCCACTCTCCCACGATATAGCCGAAGGGCTGATGCCTCTAAGGGAAATATCAGACGCCGACTTGTCGGCCTTTTACCAAACCCATGTGGGTAACAGTATCTTGCAGCGCTCTGCAGACTGGAAACTGTTGACACGTGAGGGGAGGGACCCCCTGGTTTCCAGGGATGTCTGGTATGGTACCGAAGGGGATAAGACCTTTGACACGCTATGTATGCTCAATTATGAGTATTGGGTCCTTAGCGACAGACGACTTCTGGTCTCTCATAAACGCACACACAATTTCGGAGATCTGGCCACGCAGTGGCGCTCCTCATTGATCAAAACCCTCTTTGCCGAGGAATGACAACGTGTTGAGAAAGTGCACGTCGCGGCCACACACTTCTTCAGTGTGTACAGAAATTGGGATCGCCACGGTCTTGATAACATATTCAAGTTACCCATTTGGGATGAGCTTCTTCCTGGAGGAGGATATGTTGACCTGTCGGATGACGATATGTTGGAAGGGAATAATACCCCATCCGGATCGAGCACTGCCCCACTGAAAAGGCCACGGCAGTCAACGTTATCTGAGTACTAAGAAGAAAAGTGAAACTATGACATGATGCTATCACAACACCATAAACTGAGAGCACTGCTCCTGTTGTGATGTCTGATGCATCAGTTTCGACATGTAGCTCTTTGTCACTATCTGGTATGTGAGTAGAGGTGCAGTTGTGAATTTTTCTTTTAGTGTAATCTTTCCATTTATCACCTGCCTTCATATGAACATTCATATAAGCCCACGAAAGATCCAGTGTGGTACACATGTCAGCACCATGAAGCTTATTAACCAGTTGATCGATCCAAGGAAGAGGATATACATTAGTGATGGTACCTTCATTCAAATAATAATAATCTATAATGAGACACTTTTTTGTAGAAGTACACTCAGTACTGATACGCGTCAGTGACTAATATATTGCACCTGTAGAAGTACACTGGAGGTGCATGAGAATAATGTAGAGTACAAAGAGAGTGATCTCACCTCAGTACTGATACGCGTCAGTGACTGAGGTGTAGAGTCACCGAGTCGAAGGTTTTATCTACGCGATTATGTAATCCGGAATAAACCGAGTCCGTTTGTATCATAGTGAAAATGCAACATCCCTCCTCAAATGGAAGGATATAAACCGAGCTCATGTGCAAAATGCTTGGCCTTAATACTAGGCAATGCCTTGGTAAGCGTATCAGCAATCATGTCCGCAGACAGACAGTAAAGAAAACGAATAGAATCATGCTCAACAGAAAAACGAATAAAATGATACCGTAAGTTGATATGTTTCGTATGTGCGTGATAGCTTCCGTCCTGCATAAGTGCAATGGCCGACTGATTGTCACCATAGAGAACCGTTGGGAGTGTAAGCAGTCCAAAAATCTCTTCGATGAGATGGCGCAACCAAATAGCTTCCTTTGCAGCGTGAGTGGCGGCCACATATTCGGATTCAGCAGTAGAGAGCGTGACGAGCTCCTGCTTCTTCGAGCCCCATAAAATTGCTCCCCCATCGACGAGGAAAGTGAAACCCGTGATCGCTCGTCGATGTTCCTGAGTAGCCCCATCTGCATCAACATAGCCGACAAGACCATGTGGACGAGTACCAAAAGTAAGCGCTAGAGACTTTGTACCCAGCAAGTAACGAAAAATCCATTGCACAGCCTCCCAGTGCGCCCAGCCAGGATTCGCATTGAACTGAGAGACATAAGAAGTGGCGAAAGCGACATTGGGTCTAGTACCAATGGAGAGGTGGATCAAAGAACTGATGGCCTGACGATACGGCACATTCCGCATCCACGCAGCTTGGTCCATGGTCTTCGGGGACTGAGAATCTGACAGCACGACGTTAGGGTCGATAGAAATAGCGACAGGTTTCATGTCGAGAAAATTAAACTTGGCAAGGATTACTTTGATATAGGGTTCCTGCGACAAAGAGAGCGTTCAAGTGGCCTGATCATGAGTAACCTGCATCCCCAACAACCAGCTAATAGGCCCAAGATCTGTAATCTGGAAACGAGAACCGATTTCGGCCTTGAAAGCCTTAATAAGGTCCGGTGAGCTCCCGGTGATGGTACAATCGTCAACATGAGAAGCGAGAATAAGAACGTGCTCAGTTATATGGGCAACAAAGACTCCCCAGTCCGCCTCCATCCGGCAAAATCCCAAGTCAAACAAGGTATCACACAAACGCTGGTACCATTTGAGGGCACCCTGCTTGGAACCATAGAGAGTGACACATAAGCATGCAACCGAGTCGCGGCCCTGCTTATCGAATCCTGGGAGTAACTCCATAAAAATAACTTCATCATTATCAAGCTTCCCATTGAGAAAAGCACTGTGGAAATCAAACACATCAATATCCCAATCCTGACGAGCGGCGATAGTAAGGATAAGTCGAAGAGATGCGAGGCGTGCAACTGGAGCATAGGTTTCGTCATAATCCATGCCGTATTGTTGTGTGAAACTGCGCGCCACCAGCCGCGCTTTGTACTTATCGATCTCTCCAGCGGCATTCTTTTTGATCTTAAACACCCATTTGCAGCTAACAACATTAGTCCCTTTGCCAGGACGGTCGACAACATTCCAGGTGTGTGTTTCATGTAAGCTGCGCAACTCAGCGTTGATCGCTTCTTCCCACCGCGGCCAGTCCAGGCAAGTCTTTGCTTCCTCGACAGTCACCGGTTCAAGCCCTTCAATTGCAGCACCCACCAATGCAAAAGCATCCTCAGCATCCTCAAGATGCTGATCCCAAACCGACAAGGCCTGGTCACCGGGATCCGGTGCCATTGGAGTAGGCTCGACAGGCTGCACACCCTTCGGGAACAAGGTGGCACCAGTTCCATCGTGTGTACCGACGCCGCTACGCAACATCCGGAGGTACGGCGACTCGGTCCGCAAGTGAGTAGATCGACGAAGTGGTGGTGCACCTGGAGGATTGACCTCAAAATTCGGTCCAAGGTGTGGAGGCGGTCCTGGGTTTACATTAACCAGATTGGAAGGTACCAGAGCCGGTGAGTGTTCATGCTCAGTCTCAAGACGAATCGAGACAATCTTGTCATCCCGTTTGAAGGTCACATTGCGCTCGACGACGATGACGTTGCGGTCTACAAAATAGACGCGATGAGCAGAAGAGTCGGCGTCATACCCAATCCAACGTCCCTCCCGGGCACGGTCATCCAGCTTCAAACCTCCTGCATCAAGCACCCAACAGGTAGCTCCCCACATGGGTAAGCCACCCAGATCCGGTTTCTTTCGGTAGAGCATCTCATATGGTGTCTTCCCATCGAGCACTCGGGTTGCTGACCTATTTTTCACCCAGACTACGTGTAAAAGCGCTTCACCCCACAACGATTTGAGTAAGCCACTGGCATGAAGTACCATCCGGACACGTTCAACGAGCGTTCTATTCAAGCGTTCCACCACGCCGTTGTGTTCCGGCATGTCATGAGTGGTGAGTTTTCGTTCTGTTCCGTGACTCCGCAAATGGGCCGAAAATTCCGTCGAAAGGTACTCCCCTCCACGATCAGAATGCAGGCGTTTGATTTCCACACCGTGTTGTGTCTTCAGCCAAGATTCAAAGTCCAGGTAGGCCGAAAAAGTATCAGACTTTGCATGTAACAAATGGACACGTGTGTAGCGAGAGTGGTTGTTGGTGAACGAGCAATAATAAGAACGCTTTCCAGGCATTTGGACAGGCGATGGGCCCCAGACGTCAGTATGCACTTCATCTCCAACATTCATAGAACAAGCTGGCTCACGAGTGGACCCGATAGGTTTCTGAACTGCTTTACCGTATTCACAGGCCTCACATTGGCCCATGGTGTTCCGGGTCGGATCCAAGCGAATGCCAGTAACCATGCCCTTAGCCAACATGTCACAAATTGTGGTGACACTGATATGGGATAAGCGAGTGTGCAGGTCCTCCAAGGTAAGCATGCCATCCTCCCGTGCAGCCGCTGCATCATAATTGTTCTGCGTCTTATAAAGGCCATTAGACACATCGACCTGACCCAGCAGGTGCTGTTTGGAATCGAAGATTCGACAAGTCCCGCCATCAAAGACAGCACAGCAACCAGCCTGAGTGAGGCAGCTAATGGAGACAAGTGTGACCCGCATACAAGGAGCATAGAGGACATCCTTCAAAAGGATGCGCGATGTCAAAGCACCATTTGGCAAAAAGATTGGGAGATCGCCCTTCCCAACAGCATCGAAAGTCCCATTGTCAGCTCCCCGAATCGGCTTAGGTGGTATCGTGACAAAATTGAGAAAACGGTCACGAGCAGGGGATAGATGCTGTGAAGCACCGCTGTCATATAATTCAGGAACATTCGCACTGTCAGCGGTGAGAATATGGTCCACACAACCAACCACAGGAGAAGAAGCGAACCAGGCACAATCAGGTACATTTGAAGTTGGTACTGGCATAGGAGCCATGGTAACATGTGCCGATCCTCCCTTCTGGTCTGTAGAACCCTTCGAGTCCTTGGACTTCTTGCCGCGTGATTTCCAAGTCTTTGGGGCTTGACCAGCTTTTCTGCCGCCCTCCTCCCAGCATTCATCGCTGCAGTGTCCTCGCCAGCCACAGTTGTAGCAATTCCTGGTAAATTTGCGTCACTGACCTTTCCCTTTAGAGTTGGCATCGGCACCGAAAGCGACATCGTCAGATCCTCCTGTCGCCTTACCCTTGCCCTTCCCCCCATCCTGGAGGGTGAGCCAGTCATACTCATCAAGAATGATATCAATAAGGTCGTCAGAAGTGATTGACTGCTTCTGGAGATGCATAGTGGCAGATAGAGAGGCCAAACCAGGGTTGTAAGAGCGAGGTAAGGACACATATATGATGTTAAAGAGGTCTTCATCAGGTACAGCACACCCGATCGTTGCCAGTTCTTCATGAAGAGAAATAATCTTGTCTATATGCGCCCGTGCGTCACCGCCATCTTTCAGTTTTACTTCGCCAAGCTGGCGTCGCAGTTCTGCCCCGACAATGAGCGAACGCTTCTCGAAAAGTGCACCAAGAGTGGCGAGGTATTCCTGAGAGGTCCCCTTGCCTATAAGACGGATGAAGAGAGTGTTGGGAACAGTATTTGCAATAAGGTGCTGGGCTTTCGCATCCTTCTCGAGCCAGGTCGCTAAACTTTTCTGATAGTCTGCAATGGCCTTGAGCTCATCCGCAGTAGATGCCATCCACCCAGCGGACTTCCCTGCCGCCGGGTCAATGGGCTTGGGTGTCGTGCCTTTGAGGTACCCTCTGAGTCCCCAACTGGCCGCGACAATAAGGAGGCGGGCCTTCCAAGTAGTCCACTCCTTGCCGGACGCGTCAAGCTTCGGTAGCTTAACTTCTTCGGATGTAGTGCAAGTCATTCGGGCGAGTATATGCGCATCAGGGGTAACTCGATCAGAGCACAAGGTGGCTCATAACCTGTAGAAGTACACTCAGTACTGATACACGTCAGTGACTAATATATTGCACCTGTAGAAGTACACTGGAGGTGCATGAGAATAATGTAGAGTACAAAGAGAGTGATCTCACCTCAGTACTGATACGCATCAGTGACTGAGGTGTAGAATCACCGAGTCGAAGGTTTTATCTACACGATTATGTAATCCAGAATAAACCGAGTCCGTTTATATCGTAGTGAAAACGCAACATTTTTTCCATCTTTTTTTGGGATAAAGAATACCAGCACCATTTGTGGCAATTTAGAAGGATGAATATATTCTTTTGCCAGCTCAGCATTGAGGAAGGTATGGATCTCAGAATGTTCCATTTGAGATATTGGAATTACTTTGCCCTTTTTTAGAACAAAGTCTGGTTGCAAATCAATTAAGTGGTTCTAGGTTTTGTACAAAGGCATATAAGTATATTCTGGTTCAGAAAATACATCCAAATAATCATGTAATCTAACCAGGAGTTTACATTTAAGAAATTCTTGTTTCATCAAGGATAAAGCATGCACAGATAAATTAGACACTCATTGGATACAAATATCACCACATCTATTGAAAGCTAAAAAATGCTTCTTCCAATCAATGGAAGGGTTGTGTTGTGCTAAAAACTCATAACCTAAGAAAACTGCATTTGTAGCTAAATCGGAAACATCAAGATGCAGAGGGAATAAATGTACCATATTATTTCCATCAACCATATATGCTATAATATCACAATAATGGCTAATTCCTTTACTAACATTAGCAGAACCATCAGCATTGTGGACCTCTATTGGTCTTTCAAGTTGTTTGCATGTGATGGCATTTGCCATGACAAATCTTTAGTCAATAAAACAATGTGTAGCACTACTATTAACTAAAGCAGATACCTAAACTGATGATTGATCTGACCTTTGTAGTTTTAACTCCACTTCTAGAGCATTTTTATGAAGATGACATGTCTTATATGGCATTATGCAAATATACTGAGGGATTTCATAATTTATTTTTTCTTTTATTTCTGTGAAATTAAGTATACAATGTTTTTCTTCCAGGGCTAAGCTCAATTGAGACTTCACAGTGGAATAATTGTCTAATAGCCTACCACATTGAGATAACAGTTCATGTGCTGAGAATGACTTAGGCTGATATGTTTCATCTTCAGCCATTTTTGCAAGTTTACACATGTCAAACACAGGATAATTATATGAGGAATGCATTGATAAATTATTGACAACTGGTTCTAATTCTTTCTAGTCATTTTCTTCAGCTATATTATGGTACAAATCAAGGAACTCCAAGACAGGTACATACATAATCTAAAACACTATTTTTTGGTTTATCTATTTTTATATAAGAAGAAACAGAAACAGAAGTACTAAAAGAAATATTGTCCAAGACCACTGACACCCTCATATCAGTGGTCAGCACACAAGGGAGCCGAACCAAACAATGTGAGGACAAGATGGATGTGTCATCTTGAGTTTTTTTACCACAGCCTTCAAGGATGCAGACTTGGTAGAGATTGGAGAGGACAAAGCAGAGTTGATAAGATGAGTAGCTTAAACAGCATTTTCAGCCTTTCCAGAAGTGATACTTGAGATGATTCTCCTTTTATCAGTTGGAGAAAGCTTAGAAGGACATCTAATTCTAATATTTTCCTTGTCTGGATGGATATCTTTAATGACCCTGGCCACAGTAGACTTTCCTAGCCCAGTTTTGGAGGAGATCTGTCTAGCAGAAAGACCAGATTCAGAGAGAAGAAGGATATTGGCTCTAATGGAGGCAGAAATGGACTTCATAGTGAGGTAGGGTTAGCTGGAGTGTGATACATAGTCTTTATAGTGGTTAGTATTATGTCATTTACATAAGTGTATAGAGTTATGACATAACTTCCATCAGAAAGTGCCACATTGTTATGTTATGTATCAAATAATGAGTGATGGCATAAGGGTCAAAAAAGTGTTTCAATGACATGACATTTTACAATCATCATATCTCAACACCATGGCAACCTGGTCACATGACTTAGGGAGCAATAATGATGTAAGGGGTTAGCAGGCACATGCTGCTATGTAGTTAGTTTTGACCAAGGATGGTTCTCAAGCAGCTTGTGCATACTGTCTGAGTCCGACTCATCCATTTCACTGCCATCATCTCCTGATCATGGTTCCTCATCAGTAGTTGGTGTTATCTTGTCAAGGTCAAAGTCTTCACTCATCTCTTCCAAATCCTGATCAACCTCTATATAGTCATCACTGTAGCCAGTGACAACACTTAGTATCTGTTATGATTGGTCTATAGCCCCTTTTCTTTTTCCTTTTGTCTTAGCCGCGGCGCCTCTCATTGCGCCTCTAGATGTCTCACCAGCCATTCTTGCTGGTTCACCCACGCGTCACTGGTCATCCTACTGGTGTATACCCATCACCTTTCCCTTGAACCTGTGGTCTCTGATACTGCGTATCACCCCGGTTCGCTGTTGTCCCTTCGCCAACGTCCCTCGTTGGCTCATGCCGCTTCCTTCTCTCTTGGACTCTTCTCTTTGGCACCGAGTGCCTTCTTCGCTTCTTTGTTTCACTTATTGCTTCCAACACCTCGTGTTGCTTATCCTTATCTCAGGTATTTCACCCAAGCTTCTCTTCTACTGCTCCCGCAGTCCTCGTGCCGCAGCACATTCTCTTCTGATCTTCTCTGCTGCGCATTTGCTTCTTATTTCCAATCCGCAGTCTTCTTCTTACTCATTCATACTGCGGATTACTTATAGATGCTTATCCTCTTTCTCTTTATGTCTTCCTTCGTCTTTGAGGCTCTACTTAGGCCTGGTCCGTGTGCGTCCCCCGCACGTATATATAGAGGTGTAGCACAAGCATGTAACTCCAGCTTGAGCCTACTCGAGATAGCAATCTATTGCATCTTTGACCCTCTCGCTCCCCTCAGCTCTCCCCTCGAACCACTTAGCCTCGCAGCGTCTTCGCTCGAGGACACTCTGTCTTCGCCCTTGACGTCGCTACATACTCGCCTAGGCGGAGTAGTGACCAGTCTCTGTGCATTGCGCTCAGGACCTACGCCCCTCGTCTTTGTCTCGCAGCTTTAGGTTGCGCATCGAGTCTATGACTGATGCCACCAGCACCTGTCGTAACAGTATCATCTCTCCAGCAAGTTCATGGGGGTCAGTCTGAGGGAGGAAGTTGTTGGTGAGATTATGGTTGTGGTTGATTTGGTCATCCACCAGTGGTTCATTGACCTCAGAGATTATAGCAAGGTCATCTAGCACAGGTATAGCATGCATTCTAGTAGTCACTGCATCTCCCGCCACTGAAGAATGATGTGATCACTTTGGCAGCTTCACACATGAATCATTGATGTCTAAGCATTAGGTTGAGTGGCCTACTCCTGTTGATAATGACAAATGTGTTCAACCTACCCAGAACAGTGGTACTAGTAGTACTAGTTGTTGGAGTAGGTTGAGCAGATCCACTTAAAGAATGGGGAGGTGGAATGCTGGTGCTGTGTAAATGAGTGTGACTTTCCTGGACTATACACTCTTTAGAATGTCCACTCTGAGCATACTTGTTACATATGGTTGCATTGGAAGCAAAAATGCAGTGAATCTTCTTTTTGCGACAACCCTAGCATACTCCAGTCCTCACTAATGCACCATGTCAAATTGTTAATAGCTGCTGTGCCATGGTGATAAAATCTTACCACTATTCTTTGTAGTGGGAGTGCTAGTGCCAGAAGGGCCAAGTGAAGCATCAGAGGCCTAAGCAATGGGCCTCTTGCATTTCTTGGGTGACATAGTAGTCTGAGGGAGTTGACAATGAGATGTTCAAGCCCAAGCTGCAAGCACACCACTACTGTTGTGGAATTTGTAGTCAGTCACACATTTTTACCTCATGTTTATAACAATCATGCAGCCACAAAGTTCATATGTACACAGATGAAAGAGTCACAGTACTAATATCAAACATATCCACAATATGCATACCAACTGTGTGAGTCCTCAGGAGTAATTGTATAGAGCACATTAAGCAAGGTGATATAGATCTCCTGTTCTGTCAGTTGTGTTATGGCTAGTCATGTATACTCTCCATTACAATGGAGGTGATACTTCATAGCTGAAAATGCAAGCTTGATCGGATTGAGATCAGGTAAATACAGTGGTAAAAATTCACATCACATTCTCCTATATAGACAGATACTATTTAGCATGCAGAAAAATCAAAGAATAATACATTGGTGGTACTACCTTGATTCAATGAGGTCCCAGATATCACAGTGCTTGTGAATTTGACAGTTGTCCATTACAATAACTGAGTTTGAGGTAGGGAAAGGCTGCATGTTATCTAGAAGCCACCTAATAAATCCACTGAAACTCTCTATGCAGAACGAGCCTTCGACCACACTGCAATGTATGATCCCTTGGTGTAAGGAGAGTGCAGGCAGAACTGAATAACTTTATCATAGTCAGCATGGTCAAAAAGAAGATGGTTTGCTCACCATCGACCACATACAAAAAAAGCCTTGCATTGCACCTTAGTTCCTTTGATTGACCAAGCACAGCCACAGTATGTTGTTCGCTGATCAACAGAACTTTCATCCACAAAGACAAGTTGATCTGCTGCATATGCCTCTATATGCATGAGATATTCAAGACATTTTTGCACTGAGTACTCTATTGCAATGCATGAGACCTAAGGGAAAAAATACTAAGTGGCCACAATGTCTATCATCTGGAGTGACCTAAACAAGGGCACGACCGTTGGCCTCTACTAACCACAAAGAGAAAGAAGATTGAAGGTGGAGGACCATGACTTAGGTCACAAAGACACAAGAGGTCGAAGCTGGGGCTCAGCTCGACTCTTGGCCTGTCTTATATATGTCTTCTACTATTAAATACATAAGGTCTGACTAAGCTACATGTGTCTAACATGAGGCGGTCTAGACTACTGATGTCATAGATAAGAGATAAGGGAGTCCAGACTCCTGACATCATGGATGATGTCATATCACGTGATCGGTCTAGATTATTGATGTCATATTATGTAATGTGGTGTGCCACACCGATAAGATCAGAAAAATGAGGTGAGTTTGAATATGGTTACAACATCATCTTGCAAACAATTCACCTTCTTCATTGTGAAACCATATCTACAAAGTGTTCTCCATACAGTCGCATGTGAGACTTGAGTGCCACATGATGCCTGGAGCATTTCTTGAAGCTCATCAAGGTAAAGATCAGAAGTTTTCTGCACAGTACCTAGAAGAAACTGGAGAGTTTGAGCTATGTCAATAGTTTTCAAGACTTATAAATACAATTATATGAATGACACATACCTTAACATCAACATCACTAAGTTGCCTTCTGCCAACTCGCTCCTTCTGAATAGCATCTCCCCCAGTGTTAGGGACAGTTCTATAGCAATGGAAAAAAGAGATAGCTCATTTGACTGAGCAAGTAGAGACATTTAGGCACATGCCAATCCACTCATAATCAAGAAACTTTGCAAGCCTAATTATGGCCCACTGTATCTTGGGAGAGACTTGCTGACCTCATGGCATGGCTGCAATGCTGGTTTGAGCATTGAATCAGGGCATAGAGACAGAAGCTCACCATGATATCAAATCCTGAGATTTTAAAAAGTTGGATTTTGGACTTTGGACAGGTCAAAACATGTTCTCCTAGACTGTCTGAGTCAATTGGTGTTGCTTCCATCAAATTCCGAGTGTGCATTGAGAAGATGTGAGGTGACTGAAGTGGGGTGCATTTTGAGATATAAATTCCCACAATGCCAACTTGCCTGAAATAGACAGTAATGCACACAGCCTTCTCATTAGCTAACTCTATGGCTGTGTGTATCTCTTATCTTTCATCTTTGACTCAAATGTTCTGCAAGGTTCCATGTACTTCTATTATACACAGCTTCATGCCTCATTTCATGCTGTGCATAACACATTTTCCCCTTATCCCTCATTTTCCTATTTGGTTTTCTCTCTTATCATGCCAATGTATATACAGCTTGGTCCATGCGCAAAACTCATACATATAAATAGGGTGTAGCACAAGCCATGTACTCTAGCTTGAGCCTACTCAAGATAGCAATCTATTACGTCTTTGACCCTCTCACTCCCATCTGCTCTCCCTAAGAACCTCTTAGCCTCGCAGCATCTTCACTCAAGGATACTCTCTCTCTTCATCTTCAATGTTGCTACATACTCACCTAGGTGGAATAGTGACTGGTTGCCCTGCATTGCACTTGGAACCTTTACCCCTTGTCTTTATCTCACAGCTTTAGGTTGTACTTTGAGTCTACAGCTGATGCTACCCATATCTGTTATAACAAAAGGCTCAAGCTCCTCGAACACAACTACCCTTCCTGTAGCTTGTAGCTATTTCAGCTCCTCTGTCACCTCTGAAGCAGCATCCTTGCCCACCCCCACCTCCCATTGCAACCTCCTCTTCCTGGAGGTCTACCTCACCTCCTAGCCCTAGCTCAGAAAGCCTCTCCATGGCACCTCCATCACCACTCAGTTCTAACCCCCCATTCCTATCCACCATAACCTCAAAGCCCACTGAACTTCACCTCGCTCAACTCAAGTCCTTCTCAGGCAAACAATGTGATGCCATGCCCTGGCTCCATTCTATACAGTGATACCTCACTATTAACATCAATGTCTATACCATCAATGAAAAGAAGATTGGATTCACCCTATCTTTTATGAATGGTAAAAGTGCCCTCACCTGGGCCAATATCTTTACCAAAGAAAGCATGCAAGAAACAAACATGACTCTAGGATCCTGGAATGAGTTTATAAAAAAATTCAAGGCTTACTTCAAAAGCTCCAACACTACCACCAATGCCCTGATCTGGCTTGCCACCTATCATGTTAATAAATGGCATGATAGAACCTTTTAACCCCTACTCAGTCAGTATATCTCAGAGTTTTGCAACTAGGTCAGCCTTGCTGGACTCAATGAGGCAGCTACCATCTCCCACTACTTCTCCATGGGGATCCCTCCCTCACTCTCAGAAAAGGTGTACCTTATGGACATCATCCCTTGATCATTAACAATTGGATCAAGAATGCCTCTTGTCTTGATGATGATGACCAGCACAAACATGCTAAACTTGTTACTCAACAGCACAAGTCTACTTCTGCCCCCACCTTCATTTCTTGCCCCATCCAGAATGCTTGAAAAAAGGACCCCAATGCTATGGATGTTAATGCCATTTACATTCCAAAACTCACCCCTGAAGAGCATGAATGCTGCTTCAAACAAGGACTCTGCCTTACCCAACCTTCAAAGACCTGCCTCTATGACCAAAAGCTGATAAAAAGGTCGCAAAAAGCTAAAGAAGAAATGCCCAACTTAATGGATGCTGATGACAATGAAGAATTCCATGTGAAGGCAGTGGGTGTTAAGGATTTTTGAAAGGAAGGACTCTATCAATGCAAGTACCTTCCCAAAATTTTGTTTCCTGTGCACCTGTACTAGTATCCACATCAAATAGAGCTATGTGTATCCCCATTCAGCTCATGGTACCCTTGCACACCATGAAAGTCATTGACTTTCCTGCTTTCATTGACTCAGGAGCAGAGATCTCTTGTCTTGACTGGGCCTTTATCTGAAAACACAAACTCCCTTAAATCTGCCTTGACCAACCAATCCACATTCATAATGTAGATCAATCTATGAACTCCAATGGAGATATTTTATTTTCCACTGAACTCTACATCTCCATTGAAGAAGAGGTCACCCAAAAGGTCCTCTTCTACCTCATGAACTGTGGTAAGGAAAACATTATCCTTGGCCTCCCTTGGCTTCATCTTGCTAATTCCACTATTGATTGGAAGAAGCAAATTATCACCATTTCCAAGGTTCTAGATCAATCTGCAGACCTATATCATGCCTATGTTGCTGATCAAAAGTGACATGACTTCCACTACCATGCTCCTCCACTCCAAAACTTTGGGGAAACCTCAATTCGGTGTGTCAACACCATACCTGAAGCTCACAGACACTTGCACTTGTACCTGGAAATACAGTCCAAGAAACAGTGGCAATACCAGACCCTCAGCCACTACTCCATTAACTGCATCACCTACGGACCATATATCCTGCCTTTAGCTACCATTGACTGCTACTCAAAAGCCACTAAACTCATGGAGAAAGTGGGAACTCAGACTCAAGAGATCACCTTACCCCTAGAATACTCTGACTTTGCCAAAGTCTTCAAAGAAAAAGACTGCAGATCCCTCCCCCCATCTCATCCTTATGACCATGAAATCATTCTCGATGAATCCTTTATCTCAAAGATCAGGAAAATTTATCCCTTGTTCCCCAAGGAACAAAAGGCAACAGAAGCCTTTCTTGAAGAAAACCTTTACTCTGGGAAGATTCATCCTTCTAAATCCCTGCAAGCCTCTCCCTTCTTCTTTGTCAAAAAGAAAGATGGTAAACTTCACCCATGCCAGGACTACAGATACCTGAATGAACACACTGGATGCCTACCCCCTTCCCCTCATTTCCAATCTTGTTGATAAGCTCAAAGAAGCAAAAGTCTTCACCAAATTTGACATCTGATGAGGGTATAATAATGTGCACATCAATGATGGTCACCAATAGAAAGATGCCTTCATCACCCACAATGACCTTTTGAACTGATAGTCATGTTCTTCAGCATGAACAACTCCCCTTTGATGTTCCAATGATTCATAAATAACTTGTTCTATGATATGATCACTGAAGGATGGCTTGTCATCTATATGGATGACCTTCTCATCTTCTCCCCAGAAAATGAATCCCACATGAAATGCACCTGCCATGTTCTCCAATGAATGGTGGAACTCGACCTCCATCTACATCTTAACAAGTGCAAGTTCGCCACTTCCAAGGTTAAATACCTTAGAATAATCATCAAACCTGGTGAACTCATCATGGACTCCATTAAGCTTGATGGTATCACCTCCTGGCTAGTCCCAAAGAAAGTCAAAGATGTACATTCCTTCCTTGGATTCACCAATTTCTACTGACACTTCATTTCCTCATACTCTGATGTCACACGACCCCTCATCAACTTGACAAAGAAAACCATGGCCTGGCTTTAGACCCCCCAATGCCAGACTCTTTTGATGAGCTTAAGAAGCTTTTCCTCTCTTGTCTCATCCTCCATCTTCCAGACCTCTCACGACCATTTGTGGTGGCCACTGACACATCTAGAGATGCCACTGGGGCAATCCTCCTATAAACTAATTCCAACAGAGACTGGCATCCCTGTTCATACCTGTTATGACAGGCATGGGTAGCGTCAGCCATAGACTTGATGCACAACCTAAAGCTACAAGACGAAAGCGAGAGGCATAGGTCCTGAGTGTGATGCACAGAGACTGGTCACTACTCTGCCTTGGCGAGTATGTAGCGATGTCAAAGACAAAGGTAGAGTATCCTCGAGTGAAGACACTGTGAGGCCGAGTGGTTCAGAGGGAGAGCAGAGGAGAGTGAGAGGGTCAAAGATGCAATAGATTGCTATCTCAAGTAGGCTCAAGCTAAGGTTACACCACTTGTGCTACACCCTATTTATATGTAAGAGTCCTGCACACAGACCAAGCAATGCTACAGCTCAACAAGAGAAGAATCCAAACAGGGAAACTGGAGATAATGGAAATGAGTCATGTATAGCGTGAAATGAGTCAGAAGGCTGTGCATGATAGAACTACATGGAATGTTATGGAATATATGAGTCACAGATAAGAGATAAGAAAATGCACAGCTGTAAACACTGACTAAGGGGAAGGGCTGTGCATGTTTAAGTAATACAAGGTAAAAAGGAAGCAGAAGAAAAAGAAAAGGGGCCAATCGTAACATTACCCTCTTAGTAGGGTCGAAATCCTAGTGAGACCATTCTACAAGCCATGGCAAGACCCGATGGGTGACCCGCACATGTTGCTTTCACCAACTGAGTCGAAGCAAAAGTCATCATCCTTGTTTAGTGTTGGCAGGGATCGAGGTGGAGGTACTGGATGTTGTAACCACAATGGCGTTAACCTAACTGAAGCACTCTATGTGCCTAAGGCAACCTTATTCTAGGGTTACGGATATGGATCCAGCCCCTTTCCCTTATCAGGCACTCTATTCATCTTATCTTTTCATCTTAGCGCCCTGATCCTTGTTTGTCCCTATTGACACTTTTATAGATACTCACCTATTCTATATCGGATTGTATCTTGATAGATCTCCTGATTGTATCTCTTATCTCAGATCTCAGATCTTGATCCAGATCTCAGAGCCAGATAAGGCTATGCCTTCTCTTCCATTCCTCCCACTGCCATGGCATGTCTACCGCATGTCCTTATCTCTGTGGTGCTACCCTGGACTCTTCTTATCTCTACCTTCCTATTTAAGTAGTGCCCTCTGCCCTCACCGGCCCTAAGCTGGTCCGTGCGCATGGTCTGCTAATATATATAGGGCACTGTGATCAACTGGGATTCTCCAGCTTGATTCTTGTCGTCCTTCTTTGGTTGCACCTCTTGTGGCCTAGCCCTAAGTGTATATCGTCATCCAGTACCCTCTGCTTAGCAAGGTATTCAGTTAGGCCCTATCACTCATTATCCTCTTCTATGAGTCGCCCTTGTCCTCGCCATCACCATCGGTATAGCCGTGTACAAGTAGTTGGCTTCCTACCAACTCCCCGAAGATTGCTGGGTTCCGATAACCAAACCCCAGTGCAGACTAGCCCAAGCATTCCTTTGCGCTGACGCCCCCCCTGTCTTCTTCATCTCCTCGAAGTTAGGTTTAGTGCGTTGCTAGTTCGCAACACTGGAAGCATGCGGCCAGAGTGCTGAGAGCAGCTGGAAGTGCAGGAGGTGCGGGACTGAAAGGATCCCTGGGATTGGTGAGAACTGCATGAGGAAGTGGAGGAGGAGGAGGACCCAGGTGGAGAGCGATGATTGTGAAAGGGGCAAGTGGCTTGAATATGACTGGGGGAGTGGTGGTGGCAAAACAGGCATGTATAGTGAGGGCAATGCACCCTGATATGTCCAAGCCTGTGACATATGAAACACGAGTCACGGTATTGGTTGTGATCACTGGGACAAGGTAAGTCTCCTTGCAGGATGTGTCATTGGACCATGGCTTCCTGAATATGATTGAAGCATGCTTGGAGGGCATCAATAGCTAGTGCTTCCATGAGGTCAAGGGGGGAGGACAAGGTGCTGGGTGTGTCATTGACCATGGGGACAGAGTCATGGATGATTTCAGAGGGAAAGGGGGAGGGAGAACGGAGTGCAAAGCCCGTGATAGAGATATTGGTGGGGACCGTAACTGCTGCAGTTTCCCGAATGTATCTATCAATGTCTTGGATGAATTCTAGGTATCCTGTTTGATGAGCTAAGTCATGGATATGTCCCATGGCCCGGGAATGGATATTTCGAATAGAAGCCCCGATGAGGGCGATGCTGCAGTGGTCTGTGAAGGCTGAAATCCCCGTGAACATGTGGGGATCTGTGAGGAACTCGTGGAGTGCACTGTGCTCATCATCAGTGGGGTTGGAAGACCTGAGGGTATGGGCGTGGATAGGGATGTCCATGGAGATCACTGGGGTTGGGGCATCAGTGGGCGGTTCGAGGACAGGGATGGTATATACAGCGCCAGGGCTAGGAGGTGCACCGTTTGCTGCCAGTACCACAGCATCCTCATGATAAGGAGCATGGGCCAGTGGTGGAGAAGGGGTATGTGGTGGCAAAGCAAAATGGTCCTCCGTAGGAGGTACTGAAATGAACACAGAAGAGGGAGATGAGATAGATGAGGCAGAGACATTGGTGGACATGCTAAAAGAGAAGCGAAGAGGCAAGGGGGAGAATATGGTTGTGAAGTAGGAAAGCTATTGCTTTGAGGGAGAGAAGGCCTTCAGGTGGAGGTTTTTATACTCCTGGAGGGCGGACTTTGCATTTTTCAAGTTCTGTTCCAGGACCCAAGAATCTTCTTCTGTGGTGTAGCCCTTCCATCAGATCAGGAACATGTGGGAGTGTGGTGTGCCTCAGTGGCATAGGACCTTCTTGATTTCATATTCCTCTTCATCTTCGATTAGCTCTGGGGGTGGAGCCAGGAAGTTCAGGCCGTGTATGCTGTTTTCGCGATAGGGCAATAAGAGAGAAGCATGGAACACAGGGTGGATCTTTTACATTGCCAGAAGTCAGAGTCTATATGTCAGGGGGGATAGGATGTCCATGATAACAAAGGGTCCTTCCCTTTTGGGTGTGAACTTGGGGTTTGCGATGCAGTGATTGAGGTTCTTTGCCTCTAACCACACCTTGTCTCCCTTGGCGAATGGGGTAAAGGAGCAGCAGGTTCGGAATGCCATTACTTGGTGTGTGAGTTCGTGGGCGGCGAGTGCTTTATTCCTTGCTGTGGACAGGGCCTTGAGGCATTCTTCCAGGGCTGGAAGTGGGGTTTCTGTGAGGACCATGGGGAGGGCACAAGGTTCGAAGCTGTACATGAGGTAGAATGGGGACTTCCCCATGACGGAGTGAGGGCAGTGGTTATGCGTGAACTCCATGTGGGTGATGTGATCAGCCCATGCAGTTGGGTTGTTCCCACAGAAGATTCGAAGGTACATTTCAACCTCTTGATTGACACATTCCATTTCACCATTGGATTGGGGGTGATAGGCAGTGGATAAAGAGAGGTCATACTTTAAGAGTTTTCCAAGCTCTCGAGCGAAGGTGAATGCGAATTGTGGGCTGCGGTCAGAGATGATTTTGTTATAGAGGCCCCAATGATGGTATACTTTGTGGAAAAAGAGGGTTGCTACTCCCTCGGTGGTGATGTGTTTCTTAGTTGGGCAGAGAATTACCCCCTTAGTAAGCCCATGGTCGACCATGACCAATAGGCTGTCAAAACCATTTGATAATGGCAGGTCAGTGATAAGGTCACAAGAGACCTGTTGGAAGGGATGGGAGGTGAGAGATTTAATAGAGGAGAGTGGAGGAATGGTGGAGTGAGTGTTGGCCTTATTCTGCTGGCAGACGGCACAACCCTCGACGTATCGACGGACTTGAGTAGCAAGGCCGGGCCACCAGAAGTCGTGGGCAATGAGTTGACGGGTCTTTAGGTATCCAGGGTGGCCAGCAGAGGGGTGGTCATGGGTGCATGCAATAATGGAGAGGTGGTCAGGTTTGGGAATGTAGATGCAGTCATGATAGCAGAGGAGTTTTTCCTTGAATTGCCAATCAGAGAGGTGGTTGTAGAGGTTGGGGGCGGTAACAGGGCCTTCGAGGTCAGTGCGAAGACAAGTAACAATGTCATCATTGACAGAATATTTCTGGATGGCAGTTGCAAGGATAGAATCTACAACTTGGACAAAGAGGGTTTTGGGGAGGAGAGTGACTGCTTGGTTATCGGGCTCGGCTGAGAGTCTGTCAGAGTGATGAGAGAGGGTGTCAGGGCCAGAGAGGAGAGAGCCAGGGATGTGGGTCATCTTGAGATCGAAGTCTGCAAGATCGAGGAGCCACCACGCTTGGTGGTAGTTGAGGTTTTGGGGCTGATGGAAGTACATCAGGTTCTTGTGGTCAGTGAAGACCTGCACAGGGGATTGAGAGCCACATAGGTAGTGGCGCCAGGCTTTGAGGGTGCAGATGATTGCGAGGAGTTCTCTGTCAAAGATGTCGTAGTTTCGTTTCGCTGAAGAGAATGACTGGAAGAGGTAAGAACAGGGGTGCCAATCCCTGTTAGAGTTGGTCTGCAGGAGGATAGCACTGGTGGTGTCATGTGATGCATCGGTCGCAATGGTGAATTGAAGTGACCTAGCAAGGACACAACCATCAGCCTCTACTAACCACAAGAAAAGAGATGCTAAGGATGGGGGACCATGACTTAGGTCACAAAGACACAAGAGGTCGAAGCTGGATCTCAGCTCGACTCTTGGCCTGTCTTATATATGTCTACTATTATTAAATACATGAGGTGTGACTAAGCTACATGTGTCTAACATGAGGCAGTCTAGACTACTGATGTTATAGATAAGGGAGAAAGGGTCCAGACCCTTGATGTCATTAATGATGTCATATCACATGACCGGTCTAGACCAGTGATGTCATATTACGTAATGCAGTGTGCCACACCATTGAGATCAGAAAAAGAAGGCGAGTTTGAATAAGGTTACAACATGAATGGCCTGGTGAGGTCTGGGAGACTGAGGATGGGTCAAGAGAGGAAGAGCTTCTTGAGCTCATCAAAGGAGGTTTGGAACTAGGGAGTCCAGAGCCACACAGCAGTTTTCTTGATGAGGTTGATGAGGGGGTGGGCGACATCGGAGTAGGAGGGTATGAAGCGCTGGTAGAAGTTGGTGAATCTGAGGAATGAGCACACATCCTTAACTTTCTTTGGGTTGGCCACGAGGTGATTCCGTCAAGCTTGACAGGATCCATGGTGAGTTCACCTGGCTTGACAATTATGCCGAGGTACTCCACTTCTGGAGTGGCGAACTTGCATTTGTTAAGGCATAGATGGAGGTCTAGCTCCATCATTCATTGAAGGACTTGGTGGATACGTTTAGTGTGGGATTCATTGTTGGGGGAAAAGATAAGCAAGTTGTCCATGTAGATGACAAGCCATCCTTCAGCAATCATGTCTCTGAATGAGTCATTCATAAAATGCTAGAAGGTTGAAGGGGAGTTATTCATGTCAAAGAACATAACTATGGGTTCGAAGAGGCCCTTGTGGGTAATAAAGGCGCCTTTCCATTGGTGGCCATCCTTGATGCACACATTATTGTAACCCCATCGGATGTCGAATTTGGTGAAGACATTAGCTCCCTTGAGCTTGTTGTCGACAAGGTTGGAGACAAGGGGTAGGGGATATGCATCATGGATGGTATGTTTGTTCAGATATCAATAGTCCTGGCATGGATGGAGTTTGCCATCCTTTTTTTTGACAAAAAAGAAAGGGGAGGCTTGTGGGGACTTGGAGGGGCGAATCTTCCCAGAGCGTAGGTTTTCATCAAAGAAGGTTTCAGTTGCTTTTTGTTCCTCTGGGGACAGAGGGTAGATTTTTCCAATCTTGGGAACAAAGGATTCATTGAGGTTGATCTCATGGTCATATGGTCATGATGGGGGAAGGGATTCGCAATCCTTTTCCTCAAAGACCTTGGCAAAATCTGAGTACTCCGGAGGCAAGGTAACTTCCTGGGTCTGGGTTCCTGCTTTCTCTGTAAGTTTGGTGGCTGAGGGTAGGATATATGGTCCTCCACGAGTGATGCAGTTGATGGAGTAGTGGCTGAGGGTTTGGTGTTGCCACTGTTTTTCAGACTGGATATCCAAGTACATGTGTAGATGTCTGTGGTTCTCAGGTATGGTGTTTACACACTGAATTGAAGTTTCTCCAAACCCTTGGAGAGGTGGGGCATGGTAGTGGGAGTCATGTTGTTTTTGGTCAGTGACATAGGCATGGTATAGGTCTGCAGATTGATTGAGGACCTCGGGGATGGAGATGGTTTGTTTTTTCCCAGTCGATTGTGGGGTTGGCAAGGTGGAGCCAGGGGAGGCCAAGGATAATGTTTTCCTTGCCACAGTTTATGAGGTAAAAGAGCACATTTTGAGTAACTCCTTTCCCAACAGAGACGTAGAGCTCAGTGGAGAACAAGATATCTCCATTAGAGTTCGCTGATTGATCCACATTGCGAACATGGATAGGTTGTTTGAGGTGGGTTCGAGGGAGTCGATGTTTTCGGGTAAAAGCCCAATCAAGGCAGGAGATCTCCACTCCAGAGTCAATGAGAGTGGGAGAGTCAATGACTTTCATAGTGTGTGAGGGTACCATGAGCTGGATGGGGATATGCATGGCTCTATTTGACATGGATACTAGTACAGGTGCACAAGAAACAAGACATTGGGGAGGTACTTGCATTGAAGAACTCCCTTTATCCCCACTGCCTCGACGTGGACGTCCTCATCATCATTCTCGTCCATGAGATCTGGTATCTCTTCTTCAGCTTTGGCAATCTTTTGGTCGGCTTTGGGGTGTAGGGGAAGATCTTTGAAGGTGGGGCACTTATTGGAGAAGTGACCCAATTTCCTGCATCGGAGACAAAGTCCTTGTTTGAAGCAGCATTCTCACTCTTCAGGGGTGAGTTTTGGGATGCAGATGGCATCTACATCCATGGCATTGAGATCTTTGTTGTGAGGAGTCTGAGTGGGGCAGGCTGGCAAGCGACAAGTTTAGCATGTTTGTGTTGGTCGTCAAGACAAGAGGTGTTCTTGATCCAATCATCAATAGTGGTGTGGATGGTGTCCATAAGGTACACCTTTTCTGAGAGTGAGGGGGGGATGCTCATAGAGAAGTAATGGCAGATTGTTGCTGCCTCATTGAGCCCTGCAAGGCTGACCTAGTTGCAAAATTCTGAAATGTATTGGCTGAGGGATGGTTGGAAGGTCCCGTCACGTCGCTCGTTGATGCGATAAGTGGCCAACCAGGTCAAGGCATTGGCAGCAGTGTTGGGGCTCTCAAAGTGAGCCTTGAACTTCTTGATGAATTCGTCCCAAGACCCTAGAGTCATATTGGTCTCTCGCATGCTCTCCTCCGTGAAGGTATCTGCCCAGGTGAGGGCACTCCTATCATTCATAAACGACAAGGCAAAACCTATTTTCTTTTTGTCAGTGGAGTAGACGTTGATGTTTACAGCAAGGTACCGTTGGACTGAGTGAAGTCAAGGCATGGCATCACGCTGTTTGCCTGAGAAGGCCTTGGGTTGGGCGAGGCAAAGTTTGGTGGGCTTGAAAGACATCGGGGATGTAGGGTTTAGGCTGGGTGGTGATGGGGGTGTAGTGGTTCTGGAGCTGGGGCTAGGGGGCAAAGTGGACCTCCAAGAGGAAGAGGTTGCGATGGGTGGTGGCGGTGGTGGGGGGGCGCCATTTCAAAGGTGATGGAGGGGCTGAAATGGCTGCGTACTACAACAAAGGTAGTTGTGTTCAAAGAGCTTGAGCCTTTTGTTATGACAGGCATGGGTAGCATCAGCCGTAGACTCAATGCACAACCTAAAGCTGCAAGACGAAAGTGAGGGGTGTAGGTCCTGAGTGCGATGCACAGAGACTGGTCACTACTCTGCCTTGGCAAGTATGTAGCAACATCAAAGACGAAGGTAGAGTATCCTCGAGTGAAGACACTGTGAGGCCGAGTGGTTCAGAGGGAGAGCAGAGGGGAGCGAGAGGGTCAAAGATGCAATAGATTGCTATCTCGAGTAGGCTCAAGCTAAGGTTACACCACCTGTGCTATGCCCTATTTATATGTAAGAGTCCTGCACACAGACCAAGCAATGCTACAGCTCGACAAGAGAAGAATCCAAACAGGGAAACTGGAGATAATGGAAATGAGTCATGTATAGTGCAAAATGAGTCAGAAGGCTGTGCATGATAGAACTACATGGAATGTTATGGAATACATGAGTCACAGATAAGAGATAAGAAAATGCACAGCTGTAAACACTGACTAAGGGGAAGGGCTGTGTGTGTTTAAGTAATACAAGGTAAAAAGGAGTGGAAGAAAAAGAAAAGGGGCCGATCGTAACAATACCTCTTACAGTTGTTCTCTCTGGCAGAATGAAACTATGACATCTTTAACCAAGAGCTCCTGGCCATCATATACACCCTTAAGTCTTGGTGCCACTACCTTTGTGGCTCTCAATTCCCTGTTCAGGTCTTTACTGACCACAAAAACCTGACATACTTCTGTGAGCCTCAAAACCTCAATCACTGGCAAGCACACTGGCTCCTTGATCTTGTGGATTTCAACCTCAAGATGACCCATGTCCCCAGATCTTTGCTCTCTGGCTCTGATGCCCTCTCTCATTTAGTGTTTTAAAGTCCAGTTGCAACTTTTCAAAAGACTGGCAACTGGACTGGACCACAACTGATTGCAACTGGACTGCAGTTGCGAGTTGCCTTGTTTTGAAAAATTAAAGACTGCAGTTGCCAACTGGTTGCAACCGGTCCTTGAGGCGACCGGTTGCATTACCATATATAGGGGGACTTCCCACAATTTATTCAGAATTTTAGGAATTTATTTGGAATTTTTAGAGCCTAATCTACTATTTTATAACATATAACTCGAAAATGGCCATATCTTGGCCATTTATGGATGGATTTACATAATTCTTGATGGAAATGGAAGCCACGAGTCTCGGCTAAATGTCGTACAGCCACCGCGTAGCTCTAAAACCGGTTGCCGACCCTGTGTGGACCGGTTTTTCAAAAGACCAGTTGCAACCAGTCTTTTTTGGTCCAGTTGCCTTATTTAGAAAATTACCAAAACCGGTTGCGGTCCGGTTGCTTGCCAAATAAGGCAAAAAACCGGACCGGACCGGACTTTAAAACACTACTCTCATTGCCCTGACTGCCTCTTCTCCAACTTGAACAACTAAGCTGTTACCCTCCTTCCAGAGACTCTCTTTGTCCATGTTGTTGACTCCATTCTGGCCACTGCCATTCAGAAACATGCTGTCCATGATGAACTCATCACCCACCTTCATGCTAACCTTGAAGGCCCTGTCATGGCCCCTAACCTCTGACACTACTTCTCTGATTGGCAATTCAAAGAAAACCTCCTCTGCTACTGTGACCATGTCTATATCTCCAAACCAGATCACCTCACCATTATTGCATACACCCATAACCACCCCTCAGCTGGCCATCCTGGCTATTTGAAAATATGTCAACTCATGGCACATGACTTCTGATAGCCTGGCCTTACTGCCCAAGTCCACCACTACATTGAGGGCTGTGCCCTCTATCAACTACACAAGGCAAACACCCACCCCACTGTCTCTCCACTCTTCCTGATTAAATCCCTCACCTCTCACCTCTTCCAACAGGTCTTTTGTGACCTTATCACTAACCTTCCTCTGTCAAATGGTTTTGACAGCCTACTGGTCATGGTCAACCATGGGCTTACTAAGGGGGTAATTTTATGCCCTACTAAGAAACAAATCACCACTGAGGGTGTAGCAACTCTCTTTTTTCACAAAGTCTATCATTACTGGGGCCTCTATAACAAAATCATCTCCAATCATGGCCTACAATTCACTTCTACCTTCGCTCAAGAGCTTGAAAGACTCTTAAAATATAACCTCTCCCTGTCCACTGCATACCATCCTCAAACTGATGGGGAAACTGAAAGTGTTAACCAGAAAGTCAAAATGTATCTCTGGATCTTCTGTGGAAATAACCCAACTGCATGGATGGATCACATCACCCATGTGGAATTCACACACAATCACTGCCCTCACTTCATCACTGGCAAGTTACTGTTTTACCTCATGTATGGCTTCAAACCTCATGCCATCTCCATGATTCTTGCAGAAATGCCACTTCCAGCCCTGGAAGAATGCCTCAAGGCCTTATCCACAGCAAGGAATGAGGCACTAGCAGCCCATGAACTTACATGCCAAGTGATGGCATTCCAAACATGTCACACCTTCACCCCCTTTATCAAAGGAGATAAGGTGTGGCTAGAAGCCAAGAATCTCAACTGCTGCATCACAAACCCCAAATTCACACCCAAAAGAAAAGGATCCTTTGTTATCACAGATGTCTTATCTCCTCTGACTTACAAAATCCAACTTCCCCTGACTTACAAACTCCAACTTCCCCTGATATGGAAGATACACTCCATGTTCCACACTTTTCTCCTATCACTCTATCATGAAAATAGCATCCACGGTCTGAACTTCCCAGCTCTACCCCCGAAACTTATAGAAGGTGAAGAAGAGTATGAAATAGGGAAGGTTCTACACCACAGGGAAACAACCCACTTCTGCATGTTCCTAATCTGATGGAAAGGATATACAGCCAAGGAAGATTCCTGGCTCCCAGAACAGAACTTTAAAAATGTCAAGTCTCCTCTCCAGGAGTATAAAGACCTCCACCTAAAGGCCTTTCCTCTTTCAAAGTGATAAGCTTCCTCTCTCATAACACCTTTTACTTGTCTTACCCCTTCCCTCCTTTGTCTCTGCTTTACTATGACTGATGTCTCTGCCAATTCTATCTCCCTCGTCAATCTCTGTGCTGTCTCTTCCTTTGTCTCTAGTAGAGAGTGGTATGGCTCCATGCTCTAGTCCCCACTCTGCAGCACTGGCCAACTCTCCAGCTCCTACACATGATCTTCTGGTGGCAGAAGACAGTGCACCTCCTAGCCCTGATCCTTTATATACCATTCCTGCCCTCAAGCCACCTGCTGACACCCTAATCCCCATCATCTCCATAGATATCCCTCTCCACACTCATACACTTCAGTCTTCAGACCCTATGTTATGATCGACTCCTTTTTCTTTCTTTCTTTGCTTCTTTTGCCTTGTATTACTTAAATGCATACAGCCTTTCACTTAGTCAGTGTTAGCAGCTGTATGTTTCTCTTATCTCTTATCTGTGACTTATACTTTCTGCCATGTTCCATGTAGTTCTATCATATACAGCCTTCTAATCCATTTCATGCTGTGTATGACTCATTTCCCTTATCTTCAGTTACCTCTTTAGGATTCCTCTCTCATCGAGCTGTAGCACTGCTTGGTCCATGCACAGGACTTGTACATATAAATAGGGTGTAGCACAAGCCATGTATCTCCAGCTTGAGCCTACTCGAGATAGCAATCTATTGCATCTTTGACCCTCTCACTCCCCTCTGCTCTCCCTCAGAACCACTAAGCCTCACAGCGTCTTCGCTCGAGGATACTCTGACTTCATCTTCGATGTTGCTACATACTCGCCAAGGTGGAGTAGTGACTAGTCTCTGTGCATTGCACATAGGACCTACGACTCTCATCTTCATCTCACAGCTTTAGGTTGCACATCAAGTCTATGGCTAACGCTACCCGCCCCTGTTGTAACACCCTACTGACAATGAGCAAAGTATACTCCATGAATTTCAACTCTTATATGTACCAAGGCATCTCCACCTTCACTAACCCCTTATCCTTGTTTTTCCTCCTCTTTATGATTTACCTTCAGCTGGAATGCCTCCCCCACTTGTTTTCCACCCTTGTCAACAACAATCACCATGGCATATCTCTGGTAGGAGCCTCTATTAGAGCAATTCACAATAGGGCACTCAGGCTTGTCTACGACATGGCCCATCAGCTCAGGTATTTAGAGACTGCCTATGTTGCTTTGTCTCTTTCCATCAACTTTTGAGATCATCTGCAACTCCATTCCCATAGTTAACAGTACCTCCAGTATATCCTCCTCCCTCCTCGACTCGATGGAAGCCCTTGCCATTGATGCCTTCCAAGCCTGCTTCGATCACATTCAAGAAGCCACTATCTAATGTCACATACTCCAGGGAGATCTCTCCTGCCCTAGCAATCACAAGACTCATGTTTTGTATACCACTGGCTTGGGCACATCTGCATTCATTTCCCACATCATGTATGTCCCTTTTGCTGACATTATTCACCTGGTTACACCCAAGCTGGATGTTCTTTCTGCAACCGTCACTCCCCACCCAGGTTCTTCTTCTCCTCCTCTGCCTTCTCACAAAACTCTTGTCATTTCACAGATTATCTTTATTTCTTCACTTCTTGTATTACTTAATGCACACAGTCTTCTCATTTTCTAACTCTATGGCTGTGTATATCTCTTATCTTTCATCTTTGACTTAAATATTCTGCAAGGTTCCATATACTTCTATTATACACAGCTTCATGCCTCATTTCATGCTGTGCATAACATGTTTTTCCCTTATCCCCCATTTTTTCATTTGGTTTCCTCTCTTATCATGCCAATGTATGTACAGCTTGGTCTGTGTGCGAGACTTGTACATATAAATAGGGTGTAGCATAAGCCATGTACTCCAGCTTGAGCCTACTCAAGATAGCAATCTATTGTATCTTTGACTCTCTTGCTCCCCTCTGCTTTCCCTAAGAACCTCTTGGCCTTGCAGCATCTTCACTTGAGAATACTCTCTCTCTTCATCTTCAACATCACTATATACTCACCTAGGCAGAGTAGTGACTGGTTGCCCTGCATTGTGCTTGGAACCTTTGCCCCTTGTCTTTGTCTTGCAGCTTTAGGTTGTACTTTGAGTCTATTGGTGATGCTACCTGCACCTGTTGTAACACAGCTCAACTCTTGGCCACTTTATATATGTTCTGCTATATTAAATATATGCAGACTGACTAAGCTACATGTGTCTAACATAAGGCAGTCTAGACTATGATGTCATGTCACATGATGGATCTAGCCTTATGATGTCATATTACATAAGCAAGTATATATGTATTACCAGAATACTTACACAAGTGAAAAGAGTTTGAATATAATGTTTTGTGCATCCCCTGCATGTATATATAGAGGTGTAGCACAAGCTATGTACTTCAGCTTGAGCCTACTCAAGATAGCAATCTATTGCATCTTTGACCCTCTCACTCCCCTCTGCTCTTCCTAAGAACTCCTTGGCCTCACAGCATCTTCACTTGAGGATATTCTCTTCATCTTTGATGTTACTATATACTTGCCTAGGTGGAGTAGTGACCAGTTACCTTGCATTGTGCTTGGAATCTTCGCCTCTCATCTTCATCTCACAGCTTTAGGTTGCACATCGAGTCTACAGCTGATACTACCCACACCTGTCATAACAGGTACAAAGATGTGGTTATTGCCATTAATAAATACAGATTGCTGATCATCAAACCAGCAAGTGACTGATAATGGTATTTTCAGGTTTTTTGTAGACACTCTAAAAAAGGAGAGTCAAGATGCACACCATTAATGATAACCTGTGGTAGTGACACTGTTATGTTTTTGTTTAGGTTCTGCACTACATCACTATGGTCTGGGCATCTAGATAGGGCATCTGTGCATCCATTGGTTGACCCAAGTTTATAAATCAATACATAATTAAATTCTTGTAATAGGGCATGCCATTAAGCTTGGTGTGGCAATAAGATTTGTGGTTTTTTCCAATATTCAAGATTTTTATGGACAGTCCAGATCTCAAATTTTAGATGTCCTATCAAATAATGTCACCATTATTTCAAAGCATGGACAACTACTGCGATTTCTTTATTATAAATAGGGTAGTTTCATTCTGCACAGTAAAATGAATGAGAAATAAAGGTGCATGGTCTTTAAAGGCCATCTTCTCCATGTATCAAGAGCATTGCTCCTATGGTGATGTCTGAAGCATCAGTTTCTATGTATAACTCTTTATTGCTGTCTGGTATGCAAGTAGAGGTACAGTTGTGAACTTTTCTTTTACTGTGATTTTTGTAAATCTTAACACTTACACATGAAAAAGTTGATAATTACAGATAATGTAGATAGCATAGCCACTAGCATACCAGGTGCACTTCGGTCATCAGATGCCCTATCGACTGATCTCACACGATGTCAAACTGACAGCAATCTGCCTCTTTGAGCATCATCTATGTACTTCCCCTCGCTGACATCCTCAGTATGTGCGACCTCTCGATATGCATGTTCTACCACATCTTGAAGCTATGGAATGAGACTGGAGATGTAGTGCAGCCCCAGGATAGTAATCTTCGAGGCTGCCCCTGTTTCCTTGAATGCGAAGACATCAACTATATCATCCAGCTTGTCTGTCATAAGCCTGACTACTTCCTTGATGAATTCCTTCAACTCCTCTACACCAATAGGTTCATCTCTGTCCACTGCACAGTCATACACAAGGAACTCAAACAAGCAGGTGTCAGTCGAAAAAAGATCCAGCAAATTGTAACAGAAAGAAGTGATGATTTATGTGCTGCTTTCATTGCTAAGATGGTGCAGTAAGTTACAACTTGCTTGTGTTTTCGTGCCTTGCATCACTGCTATATCTTTCAGATATGATCCCATGCATCTAGGTTTTATAGATAAAGTGTCCAAAGATGAGCGCACCCTCTCCAGATGCTATGGGCACTCAAAGTGCAGGAAAGAGCACACAAAAAGCAAGTCTTCATTCATGGGTGATGAGTAACTACCTGCATGCTTCTTTTGCTAGAAGGAATTCAGTCCGGAATGGTTGTTGAGGGCTCCATGACACATGTGAAGTTCATGGAGTGGTTGGAGCATGATGTGGTATATTTCTATGCATTGATGAGTGCATTACTGAGACTCAGTTCAGCTGCCAAAGTGTGAAGCATACCCAGGACAACTTAGTGTCCTCGTGATGGACAATGCAAAGATTCATCATGGACATGATGTTATTCATCTTGCAGATCACTTTGGTAAGTCATCTCCCATAATGTTCCTCCTGTTACTCATAATTTCCAGGTGTTTGTGTTAAATATCTACCACCATACTCTCCAGACCTCAATCCAATTGAAGAAGCATTTTCGAAGATCAAGCATTGGTTATGGCATGAAAATGAGTATTATTGAGCCACAGGTGATGATGGAATCCTCTTCGACATGCTCGAGGTGCTAGACATCATCATGCCAGAAGACGCACATGGATATTTTGTTCATGCAGGTTACTTTTAGCATACTGTCCATGTCTAGCACTCGTACCTGTCTTAAATAATCATACAGCAGAATAATGTTACAAAGAGCTTTAAAAGCTCAAGTTTACACAGCAGACGACCATTCTTCAACAGCACCACGAATGTCAGCAATCTCACCATGATTGAACCCTATCTCCTTCAAGTCACTAATTTTCATGAAGCAAAGACCACGAGCCTTTCAGAATGAGTACATCACCAACTTTTCAGAGATATTGTCAGAGATATCATAATGTGCACAAAAAGTCTTGATGGACATCTTGTCACTGGCTTGTCAACCTGATGGCAGAAGAGTCTCAACTGTGAGATCATGCTGTTGTCTTGTCATGCCAGTACTAGTCCCAGATCCAATGTTGCAAGCAAGCCCAAGCCCCAAAAGATCATTGCCAAGTGAGAGGTTGATGACAGAAGCGATTGAATTTGAGCTGGTCTTGGATTCAAGTGTGTTGAGGCAACGTTGAAGGACTAGGCTGAGTTTATCCTTGGTAATACTACCATTCTGGTTGATAGCATCAAATAGTCGGTGGTTTGGTGGCTTTTCAAGCATTGCATGTTCAGGACCTTTCAACTGTCACACACATCTGAGTCATGATATCATTGCATCAAAGATCATTGTACTAATATCCAAACTTACCGTCACAGTGGCCCAGCAGTTGAGAATTTCATAACTAAGGGCAAGATGCTCACCAGCCTGCATAATGAAATAGTGTGTTGAGGGACAAGCACTATCTGGCTTCATGCAGACCCATGTATCACATAAAAGCTGGATATTCTTGCTGGTCTTGATGTTACTAGGAAGTTCTGCAGAATCCAACTAGTATCAAACAATGAGTATATGCACACAAAGGATATAGAATAAACTATAGCTACACATTTTTTAGTCTTGTTCTTCTCCTCGTTGGCATCTTTTGTTACAAGCACACTTTCTGAGTTATTTTCAATGTCATCTGAAGAGTCGTCTTCAGTATTGATAGCTTTGCTTGCTTTCTGATAGACATTGAGATTGATAGTCGGAGTTGAGGAGGACAACTTGTCGATCTGAGAACTGAGCATCTTGAAGTTTTTCTCGGTGGCCAATGGGAGTCCAGGCTTGGGAAGGACACAAGGGATGTAAAAGGACACATTGTAATCAGTGAAGTCGAGCTTCTTAGGATGAAGCACCTGGTCAATAGTGGGACTCAACCTGGCTATTATGCAGCTATTATGCGGCTATTATCTGGCTATTTTGGGGCTGTTCTTGCTGCCAGAAATGTGCCTTCTAGCAGGTTATGCTGTGTAGACTTTAAACATTAATAATGCCTGCCCTTCGTCCTCGATGCTCCTCTAGACTTCAAGCTCAAATAGGTGGCCATATATACATGGCTGTGAAGAATAGAGCTGCTCTGACTCAGAGGGCAAGTACCACATTAATCATTATGACAGACTTACCAGCACCTCAAAAGAAACGGTGAGCACGAACAAAGGCTGCGACTGTACCTTCCGCTCCT